>LBNU01030968.1:28237-55935 GCA_014162995.1 Artemisia annua | reverse complement strand
TTAAAAATCCTCAACACTCGTTGACATACTCGTCATTATTTTAAAATAGTTTCTTCACGAACTGTGACTATAAATACGTCTCCGTTAAATTTTGAGTAACAAAATATATATTTTACGTATTATTAGGTTTCCTAGTGCCAGAGCCGAAGTAGTGCCTAACTTAACGCCATAGAAATGGTCTAACAACAATTATTCCACACAATTAATCAACGATACGCATCACGTTCCGCATAATCAATCACCAATTCTCGTATTTTCTGAAAAACCGTTTCAATAATATTAACGATTCATTTTATTTATAAAACGGCGTTTTAAATCCGGTTTCAAATTTTACCAGTTGTCACAAGTTGTCCGTTGTGTCTCATATTTTCTTCGCTGACGATTCATTATTTTTTCTTAAGGCTAATGTTGCAGAGTGTGATTGCTTGCTTGATATTCTCAATCGTTATTGTGTTGCGTCTGGGCAAACCATAAACTTCTCAAAATCAGAAGCCATGTTTTCTCCAAATACGCCTATGGATGTGAAGCTGTTCTTTTCCAATCGACTTGGCGTGAAGCTAATGGACCCCGGAGCACGTTATCTTGGCCTTCCAGCAGTACATGGACGAAATAAACAGGAACTTTTCTCTTTCATTTTGGAAAAGGTCTTGAAAAAAATGCAAGGGTGGAAGCAAAAATTGCTCTCACAAGTCGGGCGTGAGGTAATGATCAAGTCTGTGATCCAAGCTATACCTTCGTATGCAATGCTTACCGAAGGGTTTTCTTGATAAACTCCTGGTCCACATTAAGCGATTCTTTTGGAGTGGCGATTCGTACGAGCAACACATTCATTGGTTAAGTTGGGACCGTATTTCTCACACTAAAGATCAAGGTGGCCTTGGTTTTCGAGATCTTCATTGTTTCAACTTAGCCCTCCTAGCTAAGCAAGGATGGCGTCTAATAGTGAATCCCCGTTCTTTTTGGGCTCGTGTGTTAAAAGGTATCTATTTTCCTCATTCGAGCTTTCTTACGGCTTCCAAGGGTTCACACCCTTCATGGTTATGGCAGAGCTTACTTCAAGGAAGAGATCTCCTCCTTCATGGAGTTAGGCGGCAAGTGGGAAATGGGTCGAATATCTCATTTTTGACCCAGAAATGGATTCCTTATTCTGAAGATTTTTATGTTCGTTGTCCCCGAGGCCCTTTCTCCGAGAATACATTAGTTTCAGAGTTTATTCTAGATGGTAACTGGAACTTAGCAAAGCTACACTCTGTTGTTCTTTCAGACGAGGCAAATTTCATTTCCAAAATACCTTTATCAAGGACGGGCTCTCGTGACAAGATTGTATGGCATTATGAAGCTAAAGGTAATTACACGGTAAAGTCAGGGTACCTATTGGCTTTGCATCACCGCGACTCTACCTTTCAAAACGTAGCTTCCTCATCGTCTTCGCCAGATAAAAGTTTTTGGAGACAAGTATGGCATCTTAAAACTTTACCAAAAGTTAAAAATTTCTGGTGGCGAGTGTGTTCCAATGCTTTAGCCACTCGTGAAAATTTGTTTAAAAGAAATTGCTCTTGTTCACCGTTATGTCCTGTTTGTCTTTCTGAGGTTGAATCGATTGAACATATGTTGTTTGAGTGCCCATGGACAAAAATGGTGTGGTTCGGATCTCATATTTGTCTTCGAGCTGACTCTACGAATGGATCTATAATCTCACGGGTTCGAGCCCTCCTAGATACGGTGCCAACTAAGTCAGATAAAATGAAATTGCATACATCTATTGCTGTTATTGCATGGCAGATCTGGAAGTCAAGGAACAAGTTTATTTTTGAGCATACTCCATTGGTTCCTCTTCATACAATACAATTGTGCGCTCGGGTTGAACATGAATTCACTTCGGTTTCTCCAATGGCAGCTAATGATTTTGATGCCGTGGCTCTTCAAGACGAATCCCAAACAAGTTCACTCAAGTGGATCCCCCCACTACTAATATTGTGAAGCTTAATTGTGATGCGTCTTTTAAATTTAATCATGTTGCTATGGGTATTATTGCTCGAGATCATCTTGGTTCTGTTATCTTTTGTTCGGGAGAGGCCTTTCCTGCCACGTCTCCTCTTATGGCTGAGCTATGTGCGATCCGAGATGCTTGTCGTCTGGTTGTTGATTATGGGTGGCCGAATGCTATAGTCGAGTCAGACTCTAAGTGGGCAATCTCTCTTGCTTCAACGGAAGTGGTTCCTCCTTGGAACCTTGCTGTGATCGTGGATGATATTAGAACATGNTTGGTTCTGTTATCTTTTGTTCGGGAGAGGCCTTTCCTGCCACGTCTCCTCTTATGGCTGAGCTATGTGCGATCCGAGATGCTTGTCGTCTGGTTGTTGATTATGGGTGGCCGAATGCTATAGTCGAGTCAGACTCTAAGTGGGCAATCTCTCTTGCTTCAACGGAAGTGGTTCCTCCTTGGAACCTTGCTGTGATCGTGGATGATATTAGAACATGGGCATCCCAACTAGACATCTCATTTTCTTGGGTTAGTCGTAATTGTAATGTTGCAGCCCATGTGGTCGCAAAAATGTCTTTTGACTCTCATGATCGTTTCTTTTGGGATGTAATGTTTCCGGAACAAATTACCTCTATTGTGAGGAGGGATATGATATAATTTCTAGGGCGTTGGCCCGGTTTTTGTTCAAGAAAAGAATGATATATTTTGGATCATATTTTTCATGACAGATCCCTATGATTAATAACTTGTGAAAAACTATTTGTTTCGAGTCGTGAATCATGTTTAAAAACAAATTAAGCATATTGAAAAGTTTACGGGATGGTTTTACTCATTACAATATCGGGCAAAATCTTTATTAATGCATTGTACTTGCCACAAATGTGATTTTCGTGTACTGAACAAATAACTTTTCTTATATGGGTACTAAACTTTTATTTTTTGGTCTTTTTGATGTACTTTTTGACGTTTTTGCCCTTCAGATTTTTAAAAATCCAAGGGCAAAAATGTCAAAAGTACATCAAAAAGACCAAAAAATGAAAGTTTAGTACCCATATAAGAAAAGTTTTTTATTCGCTACACGGAAGTCACAAACGTGATAAGTTCAGTACATTAATAAATATTTTGCCCTACAATATCTGGTACAAATTTGATACAAAATAATCTTAAATTAAGTACCGGCAAACCTAGGTATCCTCTTCTATGGTTTATTCATCCCAACTTCAGATGATATCACATGTTAGGAAATCTCTTCTAACCAATACAACCGTCACCACGTTAGAGTTCAAGACGTTTGTGTTATTTGTTTCTATATACGATCTTTGCCTTTGTACCGCATAAACACATAAAGCTAGGTATCCGTTTCTGTTTAGATGGACTAAAATAGTTGCCATCAAAGTAAATAATTTTGATTCTAGATTTTCAGTAAGGTGAAGTCAATAATGTACACAAATCATATAATAGAATTTAAGATACCTAACTTTAACATAAAAATGGACACCACTTGCATTAATAATGTAGTGCAGCTCAGCTCCAGACGTAATCTCAAAGGTGGAAAACTTGACAACAATATTCTCCCTGTACGTATTTTTGTTCTGTTTTTAAACCTTTTTCTTTTTGCAAGTGTTCATGAAATTGATAGTTATGGCAGAATAAGAGGGTGGCCAAGCGATTTTTTCTTTTTGTAACGTGGTTTTTCCAAATGAGTAGTGCTATTTAGACTTAAAACACAAGCCTAAACACATTTTGGGTAAAGAGATCTACTTGTACAATTGTATCATGTATTTATAGCTTTTAATATAATTATCAAAGTTTGTGGCTTCCATTATAACTTTCTGGATCAACCTTGTATTAATGCTTGAAATTAAATTGAAATTACAGCAAGACATGATCTATTAAAGTACCATCAACTTGTTTTTTCTAAATAGTTTTCTTGGAAAAGCCCAATGTCAAAATGTACATATGGGAAGTCCATGGTTTATTGTCATGACAAATTATTCTCTTTAAAGTTCTTATTTATTTGAGAGGCAACAAACAAACAATATAATAAATAAAAAGGCAGTAGCTATAAAATTACACCCTCACAATACCAAGTCTACAAGATATACGGAGTATAACACAAGGAATATATGAGGTGACGAGATTAACAAGTGGTCCAACATGGAACTTTCTAACCTCATATAGAACCAAGAGATCTAGAACCCTAGAAAAGAAAAAGCTTCCAGAGCTCACTTTCATACAAAAGTCATACATAACCAAATGAGACTTATGTATGATAGGCACAAATTGCTATCTAAAGACATCTTCTGTTGGAATACAAATATACCATATCAAGAGCAGAAACTAAATTCCATTTTTTTTGACAGTACCATGAAAAACTAGGTGCCCCACGGTCGAAAATCCAAGAAAAACCTTTATACCTTGCAAGCTTTATTAGGATCCGAACACCAATCTAAGTATCTAACCATGATGAAATTGCTTCTCTTGCTCTATCAGATATCCAAAAAATGTAAGAACTTGTAACTCGTCACATATTGTAGTAAGATTCGAGACTTTATTTTCAAACACCTCTTGTTTCGTGAGGCCACACAATGTGAGCACCACACAAGATATAACATTGACCAGCACACCGCTTGCCAAATTGATTTTTGTTTCACTCTGAGACTATTATTATCGTTGTGACTAATAATATCTTGGATAGACCCAATATTGAAACTTCCATTTTCCAACACTTACAATTTTTATTCCAGCCTCAACAACCCACAAACAATTTAAAAAGAAATGCTCCACTGTTTCTTCTAGTTTGTTCCCACAATGCGGACAACGGATCGAATTTAAGTCCATATTATTGGCGGAGCTTGATCATCTTTATTAGGAGAGCCAAAATATAATTCATTAAATTTAGAAGGGCCAAACCATAGTTTATGTATAAGATTTAATGTCTATAACTAAGTGTTCTTTAATACAAGGGTAAATAGTGTAAACAAGAAAAACTCTAGGGGGCCATTGCCTTTCTTAGTCATCACATAGCTCCGCCATTGGTCTATGCCAAGGTGATCAAGCCAAATAAACACAGTTGTTTATTATTATTTTTTTTGAAGATGCCAATACAAAATACATATTTTACTTGGAGTGAGCTTGTTTCACTTTGTCTCTTGTATTACATTCGTCGTGTTTAGTATTTAGTTATCAATCATCTCTCTTTTTAACTCTAAAGATTCCATTGTCAAATAACCATAAACTTCATTTGCAATCAATCGACCATAAAGTATATATCTACCTTGTATGAAGACATTGTGTTCCTCCCAAACAATTTTACCGATCATCTTCCTTTAAATTTCTCACTTTTATTTGAAATATGTGATTAGAAATACTTTTCACTCTTTTAAATTTAATTTTTCTTCTCATTAGATCCCTTCCCAACTACTCAATTGCTTTCAAGGAAAAAAATAATCAAAATTCAACTACTCATAGACTTTAAACTACATCTTTTGATATAAAGCTATACGACCAGATTAATTCTAGAAATTTCGCATATCTATAGTAATTTAATAGCATGTTAATTTAACAAGTTATCATTGATGAGAATATAATTATTAATAGCCGGTTTCGTAAAGAGCATAACGTACATTTCATTCTAAAAAACTAGATACAACTTGAATATTACAAATTTGACAAATAAGAACAATTATCTCATTTTTGTCTTTATTTTCCACTAGTACGATAATCTAATCAACCTATAAATTTCATCTCAAACATAGTCGTTATTATATATTATCTTGTTCTTTTTCTATAATACAACAAGAAATGTGGGCTGGCAAAAAGAGTCAAGTTGTGACAGTAGACAAGTAGTCCAAAAATTGACTTATAGGATCCAACTCGATTCCACGTTGGAATACGGTGTACGGTATCTATCAAAATCTATTAACAGAAATTTGAAAATGACAAGCAATATTATTAAACAATCACTTTGTCTATAAGTACACCCAAAGCCTATCACATTTTATTACAAACAGCTGCTTCAATACTCCTTCAATTATTATCATTTTCGGCAATAGCATTCAGGTACAATCTCTAGCTAGTTATATTTCTGATATTCTTTTGCTTTAATGTTGTTTGATTAGAATCAGTCGTGTTAGTAGTTATGAAACTTTGTACATGCATGTTATTGTTGGTTTCATTTGTGTCTCTTAATTATTTCTTTGTTGTTTCATATAAAGAGTATTTCTTTACTAAACGAAACGTTATGAGACCGAGCTGAAATCATTTAAATGTTTTTATATACGTTCTATGTGGTTTTAGAAATATTTTATTTGGTTTAAATTGGGGAGAAGAGTGGTTGGATAGATGTGCCTCCAATTAGTGACTACTTTTGTAAGAGTAACTGTTATTCTGCTTTAGTGACGAACATTTTTCTCCAAAAATACTGACGAGATTTGTTTGTCAGACTTGTTTTGTATTTTGGTCTCTAATAAAGCTTAGTGACTGCCTATATTGACTAAAGTAACCGACCAAATTTATTACTTCTTATTTTCTTACTACTTGTAGTTACAACCATTGCTGTTACCGACAAAATGTTTGTTGTCACTAAATGCGAATTTTCTTGTAGTGAAGGTTTTAAACCCAGAAGTTTTTGGTATGCGGCGAATAGTAATTTTATATTTTAATCTCATAAATAATATTTAGGAGTTTGTATTGATTAAAAATGCATTTTTGGTATTTTATTTCGTTCTAACCATGGAAGATGACCTATTTGGAAGTGGATAAAATTAACATAACCTTGACATGTGATACCTTTGTGTAATTTGCAGGAACAAAGCATTTTAACGTTGTATGGATTATAGACAACTTACAGAGGAAAGTGTGAGGGAATCTCTCATAGCCATTTCTCAAGAGATTGCTTACTTACCTGTGACTGAAAATGCTAAGGGTATAAAAGAGGCCACGATTACAACTGCGAAAATCAAGACTATTGATGAATTGAGATCGGAACTCATATCAATCGCTTACTTTGATCCGTCTGATTACAACAGTGAAACATTAGCGACTTCTAAGTTGTAAATCTTCATGTATTACGAGACTTTTGAATAATTTCAAGATTGTTACTTACGTTTATGATAACGATTACTGTTTTTCCCTATCCTTAACGTAATGAAAATTATCGTATAACTGATTTTTTTCTTCATAATATATATGATGTTTTCTTATTTGATTCATGATGGAATTTGGTTTTGCGTGTAAGTTGGCGGCAGTGGCGGACCTAGCCAATGAACCAAAGTGGTTCCTTTGTTTGGTTAAGGCGAAATTTTTGACAGGAAGTGGTCAACCAACCAACCGGGCCATTTTTCCGCTCAGGTCGGGTCTATAGTACGTAATATTGTTCGTTTTGGACAAAAATCACAAACAACGCTCATAAATTTTTACTGCATATATACTTAAAATCTCTTTTGCAGAATAATGCAGATTGGTTATGTGGGATTTATCAAGAATTTCAACTAAGGAAAAGAAGATCTAAAGAATTTAAAAGCAATGTTATAAAATGTAAACCATATATTCTCAACTCTTGTTACTATATACTAGTTATAATACCCGTGCACGCACGGGGTTTTTCTAGAAGAATTTAATTATATAGTATTATCGTTTAAAACAGAAAATTATATGTATATTTTAAAAAGTTAAAGCATCAACATGTGCGAAAGTAAAAAAATAGTTAGCAGAAATTGTGAATATTACCGTGGCATCAACCTTGTATTGGATTCTTGAGCGTGTTTTCTTATAATGTTATTGGGTCAAAGGTTCTTTGATCACATGGGTTTACACATAAATCAAATTTATTCTAAAATTTTTGTTTACTATATAGACATATAAAAATTTACCCATGAAAAATTGTGATATAAATACAACTAATAAATATGCAATCAATTAATATTTTGTAAAATTTTTAACGGATAAAAGTAGGGCTGAGCATCGGGCCGGATCCCAACCCGACCCGACTAATCCTGATCCCGAAAGTCACCTAAATCGTAAACCGAATACCAACCCGAAAGTAGTCGATTTTTTGGCCCATCTAGAAAGTAGTCGGTTTTTGGCCCGTCCCGAATCCCGAAAATGCTAAAAATCCATCCGGACTCCCGACCCGAGAAGCTATTATTTGGTTTCGGGACTATCGGTTTATGTCGGGATCGGGTCGGTTGTCGGGACTCGGGCGGTTTTGCTCACCCCTAGATGAAAGATTTAACTTTGTTTAGCTGACATAGATGTTAATGTTGAGGTTGATGTTGTTGTTTAACTATAACTATTGATATCATGTTGTACAAAATGTGTGAGTTTAGTAGCAAATAATGAGCGTTGATGAAGTTAAAATATACTTCGTAAAGTTTTTTAAATTTTTTTTTCCGGATATCCGTATATAAACTTTAAATAATAATTACATGATTCGCTATGAGTACAATCGCGTATATTTATTTTCATATCACAGTAACTCGTACTTAACATTTGATATTTATATTACCGTTAATAAAAATTTAACTGTATTTAATATTCAAACCCGTGTACTTATAGATTAAACTTTTAAATAGGATAACATGAGTTTTTATTTTTATTTAACGTACATAGTAAAAAGATATTTTAATAGATGAAAGTTTAAAACTAATATTTATTTTAAAAGTATTTAACGTATATTAAAACTAATTCGTACATTTATAAAATTTTGTAAGTTTAATGGGTTGAAGTCTCAAACCAATAATAATACTCATGTAATTGTAAACAAAGTTCATATTATAAAGTGTAGGGGTATAAAGTGTAAGGGGTTATTTGTTTATTATTTAAATTTATAAAAAATATGGAGATTTATAATTTTACGCTTAACTCCATATAATATATTTAAAATTCAACCACCAATGTTTTATTAATTACGCCCTCTTTTTTTAAGTTTTTATTTTCATAAATTTGACACCTATATTTTTATGTGTTTTTTTTTTTTCTCAATCAAATCCTCCACCAAATTTATTAAAGTTTGACCAAAATCAATTCAATTTTTACTTTTTATTGGCCAATCATATTACTCGATTTCGCCTATGTGTCACAATCGAGCTTTCCTATTGGTCTAATTTTTTTTTCAATAAGAAGGGATTTTTAAAAACACTCCGAAATGATATAATTCTTTTATTATATAAAAGATTGTTCTCACCATATAACATGACAACAAAATATAAATACACTATAGCTTTACATAATCTACGCTCTGGGAGGGAGCAATTTTGTTTACAAATATACGTCTTCTAACATACATAGAGTTAAGTATGTGTGGGCAAAATTTATAAATCAATTTTAGTTTGATATAAGATCATTTGAGGACCAAATATTTTTTACATACCAAGGGACTAATCTCCACCATTCATCTCTCTTCCATCATTATTTGATCTAATGGATGAGATTAATCCCAACAATTTAAAAAACTCACTTTCATCCTCTTTTTTCAAATATTAATATCTTTCAAACCGTTAATCGTTAATCGAAAAAAAAATATACCATTACGACGAGCATTTAATTATCTTTCTATAGATATGCATTGTGATATACTTTCGACAAAAAAAAAATTTCGTTTTTTTCACGTTTTTTTTCGTGGCCGAAAAAATCACATATGATATATCATATATGATATTACATATCATATATGATATGCAATATCATATGTGATATATCATATATGATATTGCATATCATATATGATATATCACATATGATATTTTTCGGCCACGAAAAAAAACGTGAAAAAAACAAAATTTTTTTTTGTCGAAAGTATATCACAATACATATATATAGAAAGATAATTAAATGCTCATCGCGATGATATAATTATTTTCGCTTAACGATTAACGGTTTAAGAGATAATTAAATTATAAAAAATGGGTGAAATATTAAATGCTTTAATCTCAACCATTGATTTCTTTTTAGATGGATGGTGGGGATGAGTCCCTTGGTATATGAGAAATGTTTGGTTTTTTAAATAACTCAACTCCTTTAGTTTAAGTCTCTAAAAAAGAAAATATTGCAAAGTAAGAAAAGTCAAATATGTATTGTCATGACTCAAAAAGCAACGTTATTCTCTTCACTTCTTCCTTCACTATCCCTATTTCTCAGTCCTCTTTCACCATCTTCTTTTTCTCTTTAATTTCTTACTGTATCTTTCATCTATCTATCTTCCTCTTCATAAAAAACAAGTAACAAATCAACAAGATATATGTTCCTGTGTTTTGTTCCTTTCTAGCTTAATGTCATCCTAAGGCGGTTCCAACAACTTGGCTAAGGCAGTTCCCAAAAAAACTTTATACATAATCTCTATACGATTTTGATGGCCAAAGTGGTTCTCGGGCACCACCTATGCATAAGATAGGTCCGCCCCTGGTTGGCGGGTTGGCATGAAATCTTAGAAGCAATTATCCATTTATACAATTGGTATAACTCCAATGTCGTTTCGGGATAAAAAAAAAAAGCAATTGTAAAACAGCTCTCTGAACCATGTGACGAGTTACGGAAATTAGCTGATACTTTTAGAAATTTACGGTTTTTTATAAAACAAACTTAATTTATCAAATATTTTGAAACATATCCACCAATNAGCTATTTACTGATAAAAAAATACATCGATGAACAAAATGAGCCCAATATTACAGTACTTTTGACTAACCTATGATTTTATAAAAAATGTTGAAGTTTTATATTTTTTTTTCGCAAAAATAAAATAAAACTCAAAATACACCCTTAAGCTATCTAGCAATTTACAAAGCTATCTTTAACTTTATTTCTTTATATTTATATATTATATACTAGTCCTATACCCGCGCAAAGCAACGATGTATAACGTAAAATAATTATACTTGCGAAATCGTTATTTTGGTTTGACATTTGATGCAAAACGTGTGTTTTTTAAAATGCAAAGCGTGTGCTTTTTTTGGGTCAAAAGCAAGCTCAATTAACATCTTAAACAAATGATCCTCTATAACAATATTCATAACATCCTAAAGTTGTTTTTTATGAGCTACACCTGTGAATAAACTTTTAATTTTTTTAGAAGTAACACTAGTACAACCAGGACTATCGCCGGCGACTTTTTCGACCCTTTCCCGTCGTCATGACGTCGGGATAATACGCTCCCGTCGACATGACGACGGCCTTGTCGAGAATGCCTCGTCGGGAACAACTATCCCGTCGACAATGCCCGTCGATAAAGTGGGTCCCACATGGTTTTCCAGTCAAAGATGGCGGTGGTCCGACATTATAATCCCGTTGACATGTCGACGGGATAATGATACTAATTATTTAAGTAATTAGTATTCGTTAATTATTTTTAAATCGTCCCAATCGACATGACGTCGGGGTGGTTTCATCAAAGTCAACCTAGCCGGTCAACGATGTGTTATTATACCGACGTCATGACGTCGGTATCATAAAATACATAAATAAATATAATGTTATTATACCGTCGACATGTCGACGGTATCATAAACTGAATTATTAAATTTAGTGTTATGATACCGTCGACATGTCGACGGTATCATATTGGTATGCTACTAACAGCAAGCTGCATACCAGCAAATTTCTAGATTTTTTTCGGAAAAAATCTACCAAAACATGTAACCAACCAGAACCTTTAACCAACCAATTTTAACATGTCCTAAACACATACAACTCGACATCGGCTAAAACACTTGCAAATTATCGCTAAACACTCTCAAAATGCATTAAAACATATAAAGTCTACAAAACGGGGTGTGGTAATATCTAAACCTAGCTGCCATATCCACAAATGTTTCAATATCCGCGATGTTCAAGTCCCAAAAGGTTAAACTACAAAATACTAACATAAGGGTCGCCAAAATATTGTTTCAAACATAAGTACAATACAAAAAAACCCAAGTTTGTACCTCTACATCCCCAAGTCACTCATCATGATCACTTTAACCATCCTCATCGCCTCCGCCACTCCCGCTCTCTTCAGCTGAGCCACTACCTCTAGCGCCAGACCCACTGCCCGAGCCATCCACGTTTTGAGAACCCGCCTGACTAATATACTGGGACCATGCCGGGTTGGTCGAGACAAAACCGGTAAACAAAGCGAGCTGCGCCTCATGGCCTTACGTTCTTCAGCATCTTCCCGGCTCTTCTTCTCGGCATCAGCAAGCTTCGCGGCCATCTCGGCCATTTCTAAAAATGAAATAATCAAAATTTAAAAACAGCTATTGCAATACATAATTTGAGTCATGAGTAATCTAAAATCACTATATTATCACACTGTACATACCTGGAGGGGAGGCGGGGTGTATGGTAATGGTGGCCTGCTAATGCCAGGTAACACCCTACCCCTGCCGGCTATGTGACCCCGCTGCTTGCCCTTCAGAACCATAGCAAGTATCTGCTCCTCTGTGTACGCCACCCCATCAGGCGTATTCGCTCCCAGATCACGAAGCCGAACCATCTCTTCCTATTTAGTTGAAAAAATTTGAGAAAATTAATATATTAGCCGGGTTAATTACAAGATTATGTTTCAATAAATCATTAAAGTGCGTGTTTGGAAAAAAATAAAAAATAAAATAAATACTTACATATTGAACCCGAGCCTCGTATCCTGCAACCACACACCATTCTTGTCACAGTGCGTGTCGTAGAAGCTTTGGATGAGTGACGGGTACTGGTGGTCCTCGCTGTTTTGAAGCTGTATATAGACATGCATATATATAAGATGAAACAAATTAAAAATGACAAATCAAACACCATATATATTTTAATTAAACTTAAATACTTTTATAAAATTAAAATATATAATTAAAATTAATTACTTTTATAAAATTAAAATTTTTAATTAATATATAATTAAAATTAAATAATTTTATATAAAATACTTTTATAAAAATAAAATGTATCTTACCTAGTCCTGGCGAATAGCGGCCAATGACTTGGAACCGTGGCGGCTGTACACCTTGTTCTTCTTCCTGTCCTCTTTGTTCATAGCAGCTCGCTTGAGGTTCTTCTCTTTCATGTAAAACTTTACATGCTCCTCCTACACAGATGGCTCAACGTTCGGAGGAGGGTTTCTACGTATCACGTCCACAACAGCAGGCCCACCCTTCCTCGTAAAGTAATCCTTCTTCATGTCATGCTTATTGTCGGAGTAGTGCTTCGCGATATATGCATTGGTGCCTTTTCTGTTGTTTTCCCAATCTGGATTGCGGGCGTGGCGCTCCAAGTTAAAGAATTGCTGCAATCAAATATAGTTAATATTAATATAGAGATATAAATAAATAAACAAATTTAAATAAATACACACAATTAAACAAATTTAAATAAATGTACACATTCAAATAATTAAATATAGAGTTATAATTAGAAGGAAAATAAAATAACTGACCCCGAGTCGGTTTATGACCGCAACCCTCTTCTCTTCCTCAATCTCGTACCATGAGAGGTAGTACAACGGCAGGACCTGACCAGCTCGCCAACGTAGTTGCTGAACCATGCGCGTTGGGCCCGACGTGAGTGTACGTCTTCTGATCTGCAGTCTCGAACTCGATCGACTGCGGGCCCGACTTTTCCACAGCTTTCCTGAGCGCTACGTTCTTCGAGGCTTGACAGACCGGTGGCTTGCTGCCATCCCGAACTCCACCCCTGCCTCCACCTCTCGCCCTACCTCCTCGTCGAGGTCGTCCACCCGATCCTACTATTGAAGTGAGTGAAAACGTCATAAAATAACAAGTAACAAAATTCAAATGATTAAGTTTAAGTTTCTTACCACTACGGTGACCGCTCTTAATCTGACGAAAAGGGGGTGGTGGGTCACCGACACCGTTACCACTGTGACAGCATGCTACTGCTGCCATCTGTAAAAGTACAAGTTGAATAACATATAAAAATTCAGGAAAAAATTAACATAAGCATGCACACATTCAAATACATACACAACAAAATAAATATACACATTTAAACAATCCATAACAATTTCATATCCATAACAATTTCATTCAAATAAGTTTCGTTTTACAAGTTACAATTTAAGATCAATCTGCTAAATCAACATCACCATCATAAACAACATCAGTCGCTTCTTCAACTTCATCATCAGAATTGTTTGCATCAGAACCTGCTAAATCATAAGATCTTCGTCTTCATCATCAATAAAATCATCGTCGTCATCAACAGGAATGATCGGTGGTGGTGCCTCAACTAACGTTGATTGACCATCGATATATAAGGTTTCAAATGCNCTGGTCAATAAATACAATTAATGCACTTATTAAAACACCTCTTACATAAAAAATACAAATTATCAAGCATATTGTATAACCAACTTAAACACAATTCCTGCATTAAATGTCACTAATACAAATAATAAAGCACATTATACAAATATTCAAGCCCGAACGGGCAACGAGCCAAATGGGCTCGAGCCCGAACGGGCTCGGACCAAAGGGGCTAGAGCCTGAACGGACACGAGCCAACGGGCTCGAGCCCGAACAGACACGAGCTAAATGAAAATTTTGTTATCCGTAAATTTATTGTCAAAAAGAACATAATAAACTAAAATACATGATTCACCGGAAAATTTTATTTCAGGGTACCCGCCGCCGCAACGCGCGGGTACCCTGCTAGTATTTTAATTAAAATTAATTACTTTTATAAAATTAAAATATATAATTAAAATTAATTACTTTTATAAAATTAAAAATTTTAATTAATATATAATTAAAATTAAATAATTTTATATAAAATACTTTTATAAAAATAAAATGTATCTTACCTAGTCCTGGCGAATAGCGACCAATGACTTGGAACCGTGGCGGCTGTACACCTTGTTCTTCTTCCTGTTATCTTTGTTCATAGCAGCTCGCTTGAGGTTCTTCTCTTTCATGTAAAACTTTACATGCTCCTCCTACACAGATGGCTCAACGTTCGGAGGAGGGTTACTACGTATCACGTCCACAACAGCAGGCCCACCCTTCCTCGTAAAGTAATCCTTCTTCATGTCATGCTTATTGTCGGAGTAGTGCTTAGCGATATATGCATTGATGCCTTTTCTGTTGTTTTCCCAATCTGGACTGCGGGCGTGGCGCTCCAAGTTAAAGAATTGCTGCAATCAAATATAGTTAATATTAATATAGAGATATAAATAAATAAACAAATTTAAATAAATAAACACAATTAAACAAATTTAAATAAATGTACACATTCAAATAATTAAATATAGAGTTATAATTATAAGGAAAATAAAATAACTGACCCCGACTCGGTTTATGACCGCAACCCTCTTCTCTTCCTCAATCTCGTACCATGAGAGGTAGTACAACGGCAGGACCTGACCAGCTCGCCAACGTAGTTGCTGAACCATGCGCGTTAGGCCCGACGTGAGTGTACATCTTCTGATCTGCAGTCTCGAACTCGATCGACTGCGGGCCCGACTTTTCCACAGCTTTCCTGAGCGCTACGTTCTTCGAGGCTTGACGGACCGGTGGCTTGCTGCCATCCCGAACTCCACCCCTGCCTCCACATCTCGCCCTACCTCCTCGTCGAGGTCGTCCACCCGATCCTACTATTGAAGTGAGTGAAAACGTCATAAAATAACAAGTAACAAAATTCAAATGATTAAGTTTAAGTTTCGTACCACTACGGTGACCGCTCTTAATCTGACGAAAAGGGGGTGGTGGGTCACCGACACCGTCACCACTGTGACCGCGCGCTACTGCTGCCATCTGTAAAAGTACAAGTTGAATAACATATAAAAATTCGGGAAAAAATTAATATAAGCATGCACACATTCAAATACATACACAACAAAATAAATATACACATTTAAACAATCCATAACAATTTCATATCCATAACAATTTCATTCAAATAAGTGTCGTTTTACAAGTTACAATTTAAGATCAATCTGCTAAATCAACATCACCATCATAAACAACATCAGTCGCTTCTTCAACTTTATCATCAGAATTGTTTGCATCAGATTCTGCTAAATCATAAGATCTTCGTCTTCATCATCAATAAAATCATCGTCGTCATCAACAGGAATGATCGGTGGTGGTGCCTCAACTAACGTTGATTGACCATCGATATTTAAGGTTTCAAATGCCAAATCATTCAAATTAGCAGACAGTTGGAGATTAGATGAGTTGTTGCCATGGATCACATCATCATCGTCTTCTACCACGATGACATCCCAGGTTGTGTTGTGATTCACTTCTTGGACGACCTTCTAATGGAGTGGTCGTCTGGCAGGATCTTCAAGGTAGAAGACATGTGTCACACCTCACCAAGGCGGAAACACGAGGATGTAACTTCATAGATTATCATCACAACACATGGCGTCTAGATAGAGAAATACTACAATGCACATAAGTAGAGCAAAGTACAAACACGAAGTGTTGTAACAATACCCAAAGATAAAATAACCAAAACATAATCCAAAGGTATCTTCAATAGAATATGAAAGTACCAAAAGTAATCAAAATCTCATCACAAACAAATCCAAATATTGTCAATATCAAACATAATGTAAAGTCTTCATAAATGCAACTAAGTCTCCCTAATTGCCTCCATCAATCTTTGCCTTAGAAAGCTCACCTGAAAATGATGCTTAAAACGTCAACATAATGTTGGTGAGATTCATAGGTTTACGACACACAATACACTCTCAAGGCAACCGATATACTGTGATCATAAAACATAGCTGGACATACAATTACAGTTATCATATAAGCTAACAAATATTCACACAAAATAAAGGCAACCAATAGAACGGTACGTGTCCTCCGATCCAACATATATATATCTATAGACATCAATTAGGTTGCTCATGCGAGAGCAATAGGACAAAACATCCTCCCAATTAGGTCTCTGATATGCATGCCTGATAATACTCAATAATCACTACATATAATCATCGCATCATAATAATCATCACGTATAGCATACATACGATAACATTATAAGTCCAAGCTTTTAAATACACATAATTACAGTAGCTCAAAGTATTTAAGACAAGCATCATTCCCATCCCAAGTTTAAAACAAAGTAAAAATATGGGACTATGAACTCACCTTATCTCTGCAGCTTCCAACAAATCACAATCACAATCTAAACAACACACAAATAAATACACATTACATATGGCCAAGCTAAAAGCTATAACCCATGTAATATTCATATGATGGATGTCTAAGGTTCATATGATCCACCATGGATCTCCTAGACTCCATACTAAACACTAACAACCAATAGCACTCACTAAATCCCTTGCACTTATAATATCAGAAAACGTAGAATATTCACCCACATAAAATAATGATCATACAAGCTTAAAAACTCACACCAAAAATTCCCCATTGTCTCTCATAAGCATACAAGCTAATCCCAGAAGCCCATGGTCTAATAACATACACAAGTACCCATAAGAAAATCAAACTTGTTAACTATCCAGATTCGGATCTGAACGCACACCAAAAGTTTTTGATTTTATAAAAATACTTCCACAACTTTTTATAGCGAATACTTTTCGTGGGAGTCTAACATAACCTAATACTTAATTTTCCCAGAAGGGCTAACCTTAATAACACTTTTTCATCCACTAATCACTATCAAACTTTTACCCAAATTCTGTCCCGGTTTAACAGTTTTGACACCCTATTTCGTAAAAATCAAAAGACTAACTTCCCGACCACGAAATCAATCGCGGTTGGACTTTATGAAAAGTTCTTTCTTTGAACTACAATTTAGAGTTAAAATTCGTGATCTAACTCATTACCAAATATTAAATAACTTCGTATCTTTACAGCCCTAACTTTCTGTCCAAACCCTAACTCGCAAACTAACATGTTTTACGCTCTAATCGCTTCACCAAACCTCATCCTATTATCAATTAATGATCCTAACATGTTCTATATCATAAAATCACAGAAACGTATAAACCCTAATTCCATCATAATTTATATTACACGAATTATAATAATAAATCATTGATTGAATGAAAACTAGTGTCGAAAATATACCTTACGCTTGATTTTTGGCTTAAGAGCAAAACCCTAATTTTTTTTATTTTTCTCCCCTCTTGGAAATCGATCAATATGCAGAAAAATAGACTTGGGAGTATTAATTTTGTATTTATAATTACTGGTGGATAATTACCTAACTTAGAATTGTAATTGGGCTACAATTGGGTCTCTTCCCTTCTCCCTTTTTCCTTGGCCGGTCGACCCACACACCCCACACACGTAATTTTTTTTTCAAATTTATTTATTACACTCAAACCCCATACTTTTCATATTTTATGTATTCCCATATCGAAACCTAACGTCCTTCGCGATAAACCTTTAAATTTACGATTAACCGGAAAATAATCATTTTCAAAATAAAGTTTCCAAAAATAGATTTTTACACTCTTTATAAACACCACTCATAAAAATAATCACCTCGTAGCTTACTCACGCTCAATCACTTGAACGAAGTCTCGTTACACAAAACCGCAAAAACATCAAAACTACACGATTCATTTCCACACCACAAAGGTGTTAAAAATGAATTTACCAAACTCACACTACTCAAATCATCTCAATAATCTCACACGCAAAGGGATTTAGTGCCACATACCTACTAATCATAACTATACCATATATATCTCACACATATACCACATAATACACTTAATTCACACCAAGCAAAGTTAAACGTCTAGAGACTATTAATCAAACTAACATGCAAAAATCACGGTTGTCACATCATCCCCTACTTAGGAAAATCGCGTCCCGAGATTTTAACAGTTCGTCTCATCAACCTCCTCAGCAAACAATTTCGGATACTTAGATCTCATTTGGTCCTCACGTTCCCAAGTAAACTTAGGTCCACGCCTGGAATTCCATCTCACTTTGCCCAATGCGATCTTACTACGCTTCATACTCTTGACCTCTCTATCCATAATTTCAACAGGTTCCTCAACAAAATGAAGAGTCCTATTAACTTTAATCTCATTCAATGGCACATGCAGACTAGCATCCGCTAAACATTTCTTCAAATTCGATACGTGAAACGTATCATGAACTCCACTTAGTTCCTCAGGCAATCTCAACCGATAAGCCATCGGTCCAATCCTCTCTGTTATCTCAAACGGCCCTAAATACCTCGGTACTAACTTACCCTTCTTACCAAAACGTACAACACCCTTCCAAGGTGCCACTTTCAACATCACAAAATCACCCACGCTAAACTCCAAAAGCTTACGGCGATTATCCACATAGCTCTTTTGACGATCTCTCGCAGCCTTAAGTCTCTCCTTAATTCAAAACACCATATCCGTAGTCTCTTGCACCAATTCAGGACCTATTAGTTGGCTCGTACCAACTTCTGCCCATAAACCCGGCGATCTACACTTCCTTCCATACAACATTTCAAACGGTGCACATCTAATGCTAGTATGATAACTGTTATTATAGGAAAACTCAGCCAAAGGCAAATGAGTATCCCAGCTTCCTCCAAAATCAATAGCACATGCCCGAAGCAAATCCTCTAAAGTCTGTATCGTTCGCTCACTTTGCCCATCGGTCTGTGGATGATAAGCAGTACTCATATCCAACCGTGTATCTAAAGCCTTTTGCAACGATTGCCAGAATCGCGAAGTAAACCTACTATCACGATCCGAAATAATCGACACAGGTACACCATGCTTCGCCACAATCTCATTAATATAAATCCTTGCCAACTTTTCCATCTTATAATCCTCACGAATGGCTAGAAAATGTGCAGACTTTGTCAGTCTATCCACAATTACCCATATCGTGTCATGCCCATTACTCGTTCGAGGTAACTTAGTAATAAAATCCATCGTTATATTATCCCACTTCCATTCAGGAATCGGCGGCCGCTGCAACAATCCAGAGGGTTTCTGATGTTCAGCCTTAACTTTCAAACAAGTTAAACATTGGCTAACATACTCAGCTATCTCCCTCTTCATTCTTGGCCACCAGTAAGCATCTCTAAGATCATAATACATCTTATCAGATCCTGGATGAATCGAGTATCTCGTCTTATGAGCCTCGTCCATGATCAACTTCCTCACATCCCCCACTAGAGGAACCCATATACGATCCAAGAAATATAATCCACCATCCTCCTTCCTTTCCATTTGTTGATCTAAACCACGCAACATCTCCGCTACAGTGTTCTCATCTTTGAGAGCTTCCGCTTGTGCTGCCAAAATCTTTCCTTTAACACCTGACTGCAATGTCATGCTCATAGCTCGCACACGCTTAGGCTTAATTCTTTCTGTTGTGACCAAGAATCACTATTCAGGAGGTTGGGGATGCTCGAAATAAAGGAAAGACATGGTATTATTAGATTAAAGAATGGGTAAGATGTGTGTGTTTTCTAGAGAGAGAAAGAAGGAAAACACACACACCTTGTGTTACAATGAGACATCCAACCTTCCTAGATGGAGCTAGGAGGGTATTTATAGGAAACTAAGTGCCATACTTTACATTGTTGACACATTTAGTCCCTTTACTTATTTACTAATGCAATTCCCTGATATAACATTATTTTTAAGGCTAACAATCTCTCCCCAAATTAATGTTATATGGGAATTGCTTACAATGTTCCCTACAAGTAAATTAAATACAATACAATACAAAACATAAGCACAGCAGCTCCGAGAGTGGTCTTCAAACACCATAGCTTCATTTATCCATCTGAATCTTCTCGGCTGCCATCTCTTTACTTGCAGAGGAACAATGTGAGCGAATCTAATTAGGGATTAACTATGGCCATTACAATACACTCTCCCCTAATTAGTCCTCTCCCCCAAACTGACAACATCTCTGATGAATGCCCTAAATCTGAAGAAGTCTTTTGATAATTAAATGCAATCCATCTTTAGTCTTCTAACACGCAGCGGAAAATGTAGAACAGACTGTAGACTCGACCTTCTTCAAGATTATCCATTCGGGGGAACAATGTATCAACATCTTCATCTTCAAAAAATGCATTCCAGCTATCTTACGAATCAACCCATAATGTACACATGTAACCAAAAAAGGTAGAAACGATGACACCAAAGTAACAAGTTGAACCACTGAACAATCTCTGCAGATATCTACTCCGGAATAAATGATTAAGCCCGATCACGTGAACCTGTTGTGCGTCCCTAATGTACACATTTCTCTCCCCTGATGATTGCGATCTCATCGGAATCAGCATAACATTGTGTACATGAAGTATTAGCCGGAAGCACATTTAGCATAGACCATAATCAGCACGTGTGAAGGTGTCGATAATCCCAATCTACTAACGATACCATATGAAATTGTCTTACTCTTTATCAACCTCTGAATCAACAACGACGGCTATTTCTATTAATCTCAGGAGGAAAAGCTCAATATGACGAACTTGAGATTGAAGTAAAATCCCCCAAACTTGTGACTTAAGCTTGTACTATCCTTGTGACTAAGAACGGTGTACCATATACTACTAACAAAAGTGTAATAAGCACAATGCCTCTTGACATATCCTCAACTACGTGAGACACTGACAGTGATAGTTACTTTGTGGGTATAGAGAGAAAGAATCACAAAAGTAACTAGATATCCAAGTCTTCGTCACCATTAACATATGTATGCCCAAACAAGTCATCTTCGCGGAAGGGAAGAAAGAAAGAAGATGAAATAAGTACACGCGTCCGTAAAACTTCACTTCAAACCCAAATAAATGATAAAGAATTCTCCCCGTAGTCACGAACATCTGATACTAGCCGTTGTCATTTGATAGTGATTCTTGATCTGGATCTTTCCAAGCAAAACGTGGTGTTTGATATATTGGTATTAAGATAATGACTCAAGAAAATGAATCATGTTCCATAAAATGGTTACCAATGATATCATGTGTGTTGGGTGAGGTGGTTGAGTAAGTGATATTCCCTAATTTTTGGTAAATTAGGGTTTGAAAACTAGGGTTTTGTATGTTAGGTTTGCAACGAAACCTTGAGAAACTCTAGAGAATTTCATTCCATGAAGCTCGATAAAAAAACCCTTGAATTTCAAAAATATCACTCCTTACTCGGTAACCTAGAGCAATTTGGGCAGAGTTTCGTTTAGATTTGTTGTTGAGAAAACCTTACTTGATAAACGATAAAGTTCAACCAGCCTTACTCGGCAAAACATGAAGCTCATACTCGAAAATTCAGCCCTTACTCGGTAGAACAAAGAGATACTCGAAAAAACAGCTTACTCGGTAAGACTGCTTACTCGAAATCCTTACTCGATACTCTTACTCGGTAGGTTTGTTCTTACTCGGTAATAACTGTCTCCTTTGCTTACTCCGTAAAAACTGGATTTTTGCCCCATACTCGATAAAGCTCTTCCATACTCGGTAAATCCAGCTCATACTCGATAAAACACCCACCAAACTCGAAATTTTGGGCTCCATACTCGAAAAATGGCACCCAAACTCGAAATTTGGTACCCAAACTCGAAATTTATGATCCATACTCGAAAAAAAACCATTTCATACTCGATAGAACTCGTATGAACAGCCCATAAAACACGAGATTTACATACAAAATCACCACGATTCGCCCCTGGTTAGCTCTGATGCCACTTGTTGGACCGTAGAATCACTATTCAGGAGGTCGGGGATGCTCGAAATAAAGGAAAGACATGGTATTATTAGATTAAAGAATGGGTAAGATGTGTGTGTTTTCTAGAGAGAGAAAGAAGGAAAACACACACACCTTGTGTTACAATGAGACATCCTACCTTCCTAGATGGAGCTAGGATGGTATTTATAGGAAACTAAGTGCCATACTTTACATTGTTGACACATTTAGTCCCTTTACTTATTTACTAATGCAATTCCCTGATATAACATTATTTTTAAGGCTAACACTTTCCTTCCTACTCAACGCATCAGCCACCACATTCTCTTTCCCTGGATGATAGCGAATGTCGCAGTCATAATCACTTAACAGCTCCATCCATCTCCTTTGGCGCATATTCAGCTTCTTCTGAGTAAAAAAATGCTGGAGACTCTTATGATCGGTGTAAACCGTACTCTTCATACCATACAGATAACGTCTCCAATTCTTGAGAGCAAACACCACCGCACCAAGCTCTAGATCATGAGTGGTATAATTCTTCTCTTTGATCTTGAGTTATCGGGATGCATAAGCTATCACTTTCCCTCTTTGCATTAACACACACCCAAAACCTTGGTTTGACGCATCACAGTATACCACAAAATCATCTGGCCCGTCAGGTAACGTCAGGATAGGTGCATTACACAAACTATCCTTTAATGTCTGAAAAGCCACCTCTTGCTCATCTCCCCAAACATACTTCTTATTCTTTTGAGTCAACGTAGTAAGAGGCTTAGCAATCCTTGAAAAGTTCGCTATAAATCTCCTGTAGTATCCCGCCAGTCCTAAGAAAGAACATATCTCAGAAGGCGTCGTAGGAGCCTTCCAATTGTTAACCGCTTCAATCTTACTAGGATCCACATGTATCCCACCACTATTCACTACATGACCAAGGAAATGAACCTCCTGCAACAAAAACTCACATTTTGAAAACTTGGCATATAGTTTCTCCTTCNAACATATCTCAGAAGGCGTCGTAGGAGCCTTCCAATTGTTAACCGCTTCAATCTTACTAGGATCCACATGTATCCCACCACTATTCACTACATGACCAAGGAAATGAACCTCCTGCAACAAAAACTCACATTTTGAAAACTTGGCATATAGTTTCTCCTTCTCCAACAATCCGAGTACCAACCTAAGATGCTCTCCATGCTCCTCCTTTGACTTAGAGTAAATTAAAATATCATCAATGAACACAATCACAAATTTTTCCAAATAGGGTCCACATACACGATTCATCAAATCCATGAATACCGCGGGTGCATTAGTTAACCCAAATGGCATAACCGTGAACTTTAAGTGCCCATAACGAGTCCTAAAAGCTGTCTTTGGAATATCCTCTTCATACACTCTTAACTGATGATAACCAGAACACAGATCTATCTTGGAAAAGAATCGAGAACCTTGCAACTAGTCAAACAGGTCTTCAATTCTAGGAAGAGGCTACCTATTCTTCACCGTTAACTTATTCAACTCACGATAATCGATACACATCCAAAATGAGCCATCCTTCTTCTTAACGAACAATACAGGCGCTCCCTACGGAGAATGACTAGGTCGAATGAACCCCTTATATTGAAGCTCTTTCAACTGTGCAACCAACTCCTCCATCTCCGTAGGTGCCAATCGATGGGGAGCCTTTGCCACAGGCGTCGCTCCAGGGATCAACTCAATACGAAATTCCACCTATCGTATCGGCGGTAATCCAACGCCCGGAAACTCGCACACTATAGGAATATCCCCCACTTTGAGTTCTTTCGACTTCACACTCATGAGGGACTTCAATTTCTTCTCCACGCGTTCTCCTTGTACCCGTAACACACTACCATCCTCTAAGGGAATTCGAACCACCTTCTCGTGGCATACTACCTCAGCCTTATGCCTAGCTAACTAATCCATCCCTATCACCACATCAAAACTACCATGTCCTAAGGGTATTAGGTCAATCTTAAACGAAACACCCTCTAACACGATAACACACTCACGAATAACCTTATCAACTTCTATTTCTCTACCGCTAGCTATTTCAATCACAATACTAGGTCTAAGTTCACTAAACTCAACACCCAATATTTTAGCAAATTTAGTAGTAGCAAAACAATAATCCAAACCCGTATCAAATAAAGTAGTAGCATAATGACCATTGAGAGAAGATTTACCAGTAACGACGTTCGGGTCTTGGCGCGCCTCATTTGCATTCATGGTGAACGCCTTTCCCTTAGCTGTATTCCTATTAAATCCTTGTCCTTGACTTCCTTCAATAGCCAGCTGATTCCCCGACTGTCCAGGTGCCCTATTAAGTTTGGGACATCGGTTGCGCAGATGATCAGTACTACCACACTCATAGCATGCCTTACGAACAAACCCCGCACTCTCCGAATTAATTGGAGTCGCTTGGGTAATCCCCGATCGACAATACCTAGCAATGTGACCAAGCTTGCCACAATTGAAGCACACGCGACATGCTACACTCTCAGGATGAATGCTGTTACATTTAGCACATCTAGGGACATTACCAGCATATCCCCTTCTATCACGATTTCCAACCATAGCCGTAGGAGCTGTTCCCAGATAACCTGATGCTTGTACAAGTGTTGTCGCTACAAACCCCTTCCCATTTCTTGACTTCTTATTGTCAACATTAGTACCACCCGTCTTACTAGTTTCAGCCTCCTCTTTCCTTTTCTCACTTGTCTTCGCAAGTGTCCCACTCCTAACCGCTTCATCGGTTAACGCCCCAGCTTTATGGATAGCACTAAGGAGCGTTGTTGGCTCCGTAGCCCTAACCATCGCACGAATCTGTGGAACCAACCCACTGATATACCTATCAATACGCTTCGATTTAGGAGTTACCATGTGAGGAACCATCCTAGCCAACTCATGAAACCTGTCGGTATAACCCGCATGATTAGCTCCAACCATATTATGATTCCACAACTCTTCCTCCAACTTTTGCATGTCATTTCTTGGGCTGAACTCCTCCACCATTAAGGCCTTGAAGTCTTCCTAGGTCATTGCCAACGCGGCAACCCTACCCCTTGCTTGGATTTGGGTATTCCACCAAGTCAAAGCTTTGTTAATTAACGAGCTCGCCACATACTTAACCTTTTGGCCCTCAGTACAGCCACTTATATCCATCACCTGCTCCATTTTCTCTATCCAATGGGTGAGTGTATTTGCACCGCCCCTTCCATCATATTCCTTAGGCTTACAAGCCACAAATTCCTTATAAGTGCACCCATTACTACCACTTCCTCCAGTTCCAGCGCCCTCCTGATGGGTACCATTTCCCATTTGAGCGCTCACATGATTCACAATCTCTGGCATTAAAGCTTCCAATTGCTGATTGATGAGCTACTGAAAAGCAGGGCTCTCCCCAACAACAACCTTCTTTGCCTTTTTCGGTGTCTTGAAAGACCCACTCATTGGTGACCTGTTAATGGGACGTCTTGGTCTCTTAGGCGCCATTTCCTAAACACGCAAGACATTAGAACCATTAGTCACCATTTACCAGTCCATAACCTCATAATCATACTCATACTCATCCCCAAATATTTCCATCAAATGGAACAATCAACTCAAACAGACAAGAGCAAGTTAAATCCTACCACACGTAAGCATGTCATCATCATTAAATGCAATATTAGTTATAAGTCCACATGTGTCGTAATACATGTATAATTATGTTGGCCACCCATAATTATAAATGTATCCCTTCACATGTGTACTTACTTCTGTTAACACGTAAAGATCACAACTTTATCAATCTAAATCACGTATAATATGTAGAAAAGAGATGAGAAAGATGGTGACTTGATGTATAAGATGAGGCGTATGGAATAGAACTTTTATTAGAGAAAAACACACACAAAACACATACAAGCACACACCTCAAATGAGAGTTTGAGGTGTATTTATAGTACAAGATATGATGCCCTAAAGGCTTTGATGGGCTTGGGCTTGGACTTGGACTTTTACATAATATTACAAGACTTTTCTAATAATGCTTATAACATATTAGATTAACTAGTCCAAACGCCCAATAACTATTTCTACCTACACGACACACTAAATTTAAACGATGAGAACGACCATCACTTTCTATAAATATTTTTAATGCTAACAATCTCCCCCTAAGGGATGGTCGTTCGAATGACGTTCCCTGTGATTTGGTCTTAGTCATCTTTTGATGTTGAACTTTGTGTGTCGTTGTACAATAGTTATTAGTCTTTGTTCCTTCATGCTTTGTGATCTTTGATGAATGACTTTTCTTTGTTCTTTGTTCTTAGTTGTGGTAGATTCATCTGCCTTTCGTCACATCTTTGTCTTTGAAGGTTAAACGCCTTTCCAACATGCTCATACGTCTTTAGTCTTTGTCATACATACATTTGTTGTTCCCGTTCTTTTACTTTGATCATTGTCACTTTACTTTGTAGATTCTTCTTTTTGGCGTAGAATCTTTCTTTGACTGTTGCTATCCTTTGATCTTTGTGAGAACTTTCCTTTGACTTGGAGATGTATGTATGAGCATGTGGAAACTAGTGTGGTGGTTGTACCTGCATAAAACAGTTAGCAATAAAACATCCGGTACTTACAGGTTCGGAATTAGAGATCGTCAAGAGCATAGTGTGAAGACTCCTTCTAATCCTTACCATGGCCGTTCCTAATCGGATACCCCCGAAAGGGCTTACACAGACATACCGAAGTACACCCACGATTAGGTGAGTCGCTGGAGATCACCCCACGACTGTAGACCGTTTGAAACCACCGCGAACACTAAGCGTAACCCATAAAGAATTACCGAAGTGACCTGCTGTCAGGGCTGTTTGATGTTGACCCTGGCAGGAGTTTCCGTTCAATCATTGAGAAATACATAAGTAAATTCTCTCATAAACATTCTGGCAGATTGCTAAGATCTGCATAGGACTCGCTAGTTTACAACTAGTGTCCATTGATGTAGAATCACCAGTGTAGAGATATTAAGTGTTCCTAAGAGATCTTTTGATGAATCTCAGGGCTCTAGACTCAATAAGTGCACATTTAGTC
>LBNU01030968.1:0-16883 GCA_014162995.1 Artemisia annua | reverse complement strand
TCAAGGCAACCAGTTCACTGTGATCATAAAATATAGCTGGACATACAATTACAGTTATCATATAAGCTAACAAATATTCACACAAGATAAGGGCAACCAATACACATAAGGCAACCATTAGGACGGTACGTGTCCTCCGATCCAACATATATATATATATATAGACATCAATTAGGTCGCTCATGCGAGCAATAGGACAAAACATCCTCCCAATTAAGTCTCTGATATGCATGCCTGATAATACTCTATAATCACTACATATAATCATCACATCATAATAATCATCACGTATAGCATACATATGATAACATTATAAGTCCAAGCTTTTAAATACACATAATCACAGTAGCTCAAAATATTTAAGACAAGCATCATTCCCATCCCAAGTTTAAAACAAAGTAAAAATATGGGACTATGAACTCACCTTATCTCTGCAGCTTCCAACAAATCACAATCACAATCTAAACAACACACAAATAAATACACATTACATATGGCCAAGCTAAAAGCTATAACCCATGTAATATTCATATGATGGATGTCTAAGGTTCATATGATCCACCATGGATCTCCTAGACTCCATACTAAACACTAACAACCAATAGCACTCACTAAATCCCTTGCACTTATAATATCAGAAAACGCAGAATTTTAGGGTACATTCACCACATAAAATAATGACCATACCAGCTTAAAAACTCACACCAAAAATTCCCCATGGTCTCTCATAAGCATACAAGTTAATCCCAGAAGCCCATGGTCTAATAACATACACAAGTACCCATAAGAAAATCAAACTTGTTAACTATCCAGATTCGGATCTCAACGCACACCCAAAGTTTTTGATTTTATAAAAGTACTTCCACAATTTTTTATCGCGAATCCTTTCCGTGGGAGTCTAACATAACCTAAGAGTTAACTTTCCCAGAAGGGCTAACCTTAATAACACTTTTTCATCCACTAATCACTATCAAACGTTTACCCAAATTCTGTCCCGGTTTAACATCTTTGACACCTTATCTCGTAAAAATCAAAAGACTAACTTCCCGACCTCGAAATCAATCGTGGTTGGACTTTATGAAAAGTTCTTTCTTTGAATTACAATTTAGAGTTAAAATTCATGATCTAACTCATTACCAACTATTAAATAACTTCATATCTTTACAGCCCTAACTTTCTATCCAAACCCTAACTCGTAAACTAACAAGTTTTACACTCTAATCGCTTCACCAAACCTTATACTATTATCAATTAATGATCCTAACATGTTCTATATCATAAAATCACAGAAACTTATAAACCCTAATTCCATCATAATTTATATTACACGAATTATAATAATAAATCATTGATTGAATGAAAACTAGTGTCGAAAATATACCTTACGCTTGATTTTTGGCTTAAGAGCAAAACCCTAATTTTTTCTTTTTCTCCCCTCTTGGAAATCGATCAATATGCAGAAAAATAGACTTGGGAGTCTTAATTTTGTATTTATAATTACTGGTGGATAATTACCTAACTTAGAATTGTAATTGGGTTACAATTGGGTCTCTTCCCTTCTCCCTTTTCCCTTGGCCGGTCGACCCACACACTAGAGCCGGCAATTTTGACACGAAACCTGTTAACACGACACGACACGACCTGTTCTTAACAGGTTTCGTGTTTGACCTTAACATGTTTCGTGTCTTAACAGGTTGGACCTGTTAAGACCTGTTAATATTCGTGTCTTAACAGGTCAGACCTGTTAAGATATGTTAAGATTATAATATATATATATATATATATATATATATATATATATATATATATATACTATTTATATACTTAAAATTACAAACCCTACTTCATTTACCCTAACATAAAATCCGTGACTACGCCTCCCCCTTCCCCTCATACTCTCACGTACAGTCCCAAACCCAAATAAGCAGTCAATCCATCATTCACAACAACAACAACAACAAAACTAATTCAGTCACAGACCCAGTCACCCAATCACCCCACCGATTCGACTGATTCAATCTTTATACAAAACTAATCTTTACACAATCAAAAAACCAACTTCAATAAAAAGATTCAATCTTTATACAAAAAGATAATCAAAACAACATTTAGAAATAAGTGGTTCTGCTGTTTGGTTCGTTGACTAGTCATTTATTGCTCTCGATAGGTCATTGACATTTAGTTTCTTGTTTGGAAGATATTGAAGTTTCGGATGTACACGTAAGTTGATGCTGAGCTGCTACTTTTGGAAGATATTGATGTTTTGGAAGATATTGAAGTTTTGGATGTACACGTAGTGACTAGCTCTTAGTTTTTATTATCTTTTTGCTAATAGTTTCATGTTTTCAACTAGTGAATATATATCCCCTTTAATGGTAAAATGCCAATAGGTGTTTGGTTTGTGGAATTTTAATTGAATGGGAACATGAATTCCAGAATGTTTTTGTAGGACCGTAGAACAACCTATATCACTACTAATCTATGCAAGAATCTAGAGAGAGAAAGAGAGTAGAGAGGGAGAGTGGGAGGAACTCATGTGTGTGAAATGAAATACTATTAGATTACCAAGAGAACCAACCAACCTCAAATGAGAGGTATACATGAGTATTTATAGTGTCCAAGTCTAGGGCATAACTAACTTTGGGCTTATACATATTTGGCCCCTAGACTTTGGAATAACATGAATAAATTAACTAAATAACTTGAAATGATATACTATCGCAACCTATTACATGACTTAAATGACCGACACTTTTTATAAATAAAATACGATCCTAACAATCTCCCCCTAAGTGTCGGTTATTGAAGGTTGCACGACGTCATCATCTTTGTCTTTAAACTTTAACATTCATTGCTCTTGACGTCTTTAAGAATCATTAGATAATTCATAGTTCACTGTTCATCGTTCTTTGTTCCTTCATGCTTTGTGATCTTTGATGATTGACTTTTCATTGTTGTTTGTCGTTGTGGTAGATTCATCTGCCTTTCGTCACGTCTTTGTCTTTGATGGATAAACGCCTTTCCAACATGCTCATACGTCTTTAGTCTTTATCATACATACATTTGTTGTCGTTGTTCTTTCACTTTGATCTTTGTCACTTAACTTTGTAGATTCTTCTTTTTGGCGTAGAATCTTTCTTTGACTGTTGCTATCTTTGATCTTTGTGAGAACTTTCCTTTGACTTTGTGATGTATGTATGAGCATGTGGAAATTAGTGTGGTGGTTGTACCTGCATAAAACAGTTAGCAATAAAACATCCGGTACTTACAGGTTCGGAATTATAGATCGTCAACAGCATAGCGTCAAGACTCCTTCTAACCCTTACCATGGCCGTTCCTAATCGGATACCCCCGAAAGGGCTTACACAGACATACCGAAGTACACCCATGATTAGGTGAGTCGCTGGAGATCACCCCACGACTGTAGACCATTTTGGACCATCGTGTACACTAAGCGTAACCCATAAAGAATTACCGAAGTAACCTACTGTCAGGGCTGTTTGATGTTGACCCTGGCAGGAGTTTCCGTTCAATCATTGAGAAATACATAAGTAAATTCTCTCATAAACGTTCTGGCAGATTGCTAAGATCTGCGTAGGACTCGATAATCTACCACTGGTGTCCATTGATGTAGAACCACCATTGTAAAAACGTTATGTGTTCCTAAGAGATCTTTGATGTAATCTCGGGGCTCTAGACTCAACAAGTGCACAATTGGTTTCCTATGCGGAGGCATGGAGTAGAGGGCCTCCTTTTCAATATCAACCATCTCTAAGAGACAGGTCGATAGGTTACAAGGGTTCTCCGTGAGAATGAAACAAGTACCTTTTGAGAGATACCCGAGTGGCTAGAAGGTTTAAGTGCAGTGCGTCACTGGGTCCATGACGTCTTGTCTTCAATACCGGTGTCACCTTAGTAACAACCAGTAGCATATGAGTTGAACCCGGTGTCTGCCCTAAGGTTGAACGTATGGAGGGCTATTTCTTTTCACCCTTTTTCATTACTTTTCTTTTTAATTCTTCAACCCCTTCTTTCTCCTTTCATTCTTTACTCCTTTTTTCAAATCATACCTAAGGACTTCTAATTCTAATCTATTGGAATTGTCCTTGGGTAGATCCCTCCGGCTCTGGTGGATCATAGGACAGTTTTTCCTAACCTTAATCACCTTATAACACCATGACTATCCTATTGTTGCCATAAACCATTTGTTTGAAAATCTTCTCAAAGTGTTTATGATAAAGAAACATTTTTGTTAACACTTTGAGAGATTTTGATTTCATTGAAATACTCCCCCTTCACATGTGCTCATAAGTTTTTACGATAAATTTGCACATGTTGGGTAGAGTTGACACTTTTTGAATTGATTGACTTTAAGTGAACAATACCGATTCGAGACACGTTTACATCACTAGTTAGACTAGCTTGAAATTATTACCCGGCCTGGTCAAGTCCAAAGAAAGTTTCTCAAATTGGTACATTCTACTTAGACAAATCTTTTTCGAGACACGTTTACGTCGCTAGTTAAAGAGATACATTATCATCTTTTAGGTGAAAACTAGCTCTAATAACTAAGTTGAAGTTATTACCCGTCGAGTATAAGTCTTTTCGATTACTAATATTTTGTTTCGTCAATTCTTGGGTCAATTCTGAGTCTAGCTCTAACATTTAAGTCATCTCAAAGGAGCTCGAGATTCTGCCTCAATTAACAAACATATTGATCACAATCATTTTTAGTCACATTTTGATCACATTTAATCACGTTTTCCCCCCTCAAAAATAGCATATCGTGATATTTTTGATATCAACTGATTAATAGAGAAAGCTTTTGGAGAGATAGACGGACTTGTTTTAGCATGAAACTGGAACTTTTTTGTATTTAAAATACTCCCCCTCAAAGCTCGCATATGTTTTTGAGAATATTAACCTTTTTAGTTTAAAGGGAAGGAGTCTTCTTGAGCAAAATTCTGAAAAAATTAATAAATTTCATATTTGTTGAATTTTGCATCAATGTTTTTTGAAAAAAACAAAGACTTCTCTTTGTTTGAATAGGAATGTCGCACTGAGGCGTACAACAGTGTCTGTTTTTAGGATAAGTGCACATTGTTAATGAAAATCACTTGGGCGTAGCACTTTCCTTTCTTTTGAAAACTTGAGTTGTGCACTGTAAGGTGTACGCAAGTCATTATATTTTTAGGATAAGTGCTTGAAAAATATGTAAAACCTTTACTTTGATTAATCACTTTCCTTTCTTTGAAGCGCGGGTCCTGAACTGATGTATTCAGAAGCCATTGTTAAGAAAAATTTGAGAAACGACATGTTTTAGAAAACATTTAAATGAACTCCCGCTCAAGCATATGTAATCCGTGTCATTGTTGAATGACATTTCTAGAAACGTACATAATATCGATTATACGAGAGACATGTCGTGAGAAGAATATTTTTGGATTTTTGTTTTTATATTGTTTTTGGATTTTTTGAAATTTTCTATTTTTGTATTTTGTTTTTGTTGGTTTTTCAAATTTTGTATTTTGTTTTTCAAGAATATTTACAAAGAAGAATTAAGAAAGGAGAAATTAAGTTTGAACAAGTAAAAGTGGAGATAAAAGTGGCATAAGATACGAATTTCCATATGCGATGTTGGCATAAAATTCTTCTTTACCACATTGGGTGTATGAACCCTCATCACTTTTACATGTACCTGCATTCACAGAAGTTGAATTTGCACAAATAACAGTGTTAGAAGTACATGTTTCCTCACATTGAGGGCGTTCACTATCAACGGTTGTAGTGGTTTCTACTTCCTTATCTCGATGATTTTCACTATTATTTGTTTTTGTGCAACTATCAAAAATCTTNTAGAAACAAGCATTACAGTAAGAACACCAGCTCTCAATGGATACTCCTTTTCAGTAAGCATGAACACATCAACTCCAGCCTGAGTAGAAATATGATGAACATCACTTGAGCTATAATGCTTCCACAATGTAGTCATATTATCTGCTTCAAACCTCCAATAACTGTCACTTGAGTCTGGATTATACATTCTTTGAAAATGTACCCATAACTCCATAGCCTTTACACTTACTGTATCTTCAAACTTAAACTTAACTTGTGTCAATCCCCATAGAGTGTTCAGATCTGTCCTGTCACAAGATCTTACAAGATCTTCAAAATCTCTGAAAACTTCAACATCACTTCTGATGCGCGTGGATTGCAACACGCACTACGTTTTACCTCTCGAGGGATCTCGAGAAGCTTGCAATCCCCACCAGGCAGTGTACCTGACCGATGTAGTATAGTGTAGTGGCAAGTACCGGGGGATTGATCGTTCTCTTGCAGGGAATAGTGTTCGTTAGGCTAAAGGCTACTCTAATCTAGGTCTAAGGGTGGAGGAAGATTCTTTTTGTATTTTTATATTTTTATGAAAGCAGTAAAATCTCTGGTTTTGGAGGAGAGGGCGGAATTAGTTGCTAGTCAACTAACTCAAGTTATCTACTTTTATACTACTTATATTTTTGTATTTTTTTAGGTTTTGGGACAAACAATGGTGGGAGAATAGTGTTTACTTAGATTTCATTACTCCCTAACTATCTTTTACCATGTAATTAGTATATTGAGTTTGCGTGGATGACGGGTGTATTCCTAACAAGTCGTAGGGAGTGCGTTCAATTCCCTAACTCTATAAGTTCCTACCTCACTCTATGACGATACGTCAAGCATCCTATCATGAGCTCACCGATAGCAACCTATGCATGAAATACTACCTTAAAATCGATAACGCACATACGATTCACGTTTCTAAAGACGTTCAAGCTTGTTACCGTATAGGAGGTTAGCCAGTTTTCTCTAGTCTAACGTAGATGAAACATTCACCCAAACACAATCACAACATACACATCACATGATAATCAATAGTTAGGTTTCATTAGATCTAAGCAAACACAAAGTAAATTAGCCTAGCATGTTGAAAGAAAGACAAGCACAAGCATATATCACACAACACATAGACATATTGTATGAATAAAGACTTATCTTGGATTAAACATGCAAGTTAGAGGGGTTAGGATACCCTCTAAGGTCTGTAATACACGAACTAGGGTTTAACCCTAAAGTTCTCCACTCCAAAATTCCTCTCAAGTTCGTCTTAAATAAAGAAAAAAACATTCTATATATATAGAAAACGCGGGCTGACGGCGTCAGCCCAATAGGTGACGTCGTCAGCTCGGCGATTAGGGTTTCCTGACGGCCTTGGTTGACGTGGTCATAATTGCTGGTTCCAGATCTGACGGCTTTAGTTGACGGCGTCACCATTTTGCACTACAAACTCTCTGGCCCGTCACGAGTATTTTTTCCACTTCTGGACTTCACTTGTTCCTGACGGCGTCACCTTGTAGAGTATGACGACGTCACCTTCTGTGATCTTTAGGGTCTTTTGAGATTTTGTTGTTTTCCGCACTTTTTCACTCTGAAAACGCCCAAAAATGCTTCTTTTGTGATTTTCTTCTCAAAAGTACCTAAAATGAGAAAAGAAACGACTTTGGGTGAAATCCGATCCAATATCATACGAATTAGGACTCAAACCAACCCCTAAAAACGTAACATTTTTCGTCTCATCAAATACCCTTACACTTGAGATTTGCTTGTCCTCAAGCAAATGCGCTTTTATTCCCAATTGAAAAACAAGTTAGAGGTCATTTAATGCGAACTTAAAAGTAATTACAAGATTTAGTCGTTCCGCTTTACTCAAAATAAGCACGGAGAAAATATACTAGCACCTCTCATGTAGTGTTTGGATACTCACATCTCTCGGTTGATAATATGTAGATATAATGTAAAGGAAATGGAGAATATCACTCACTACCTGTCATAATAAATAGATTACGCATAGGCTTGAGAGAGGATCAAACCTTCTCCACTAATGGCGTAAGCCACCAGGATAACTATCCAAAGGAGGGCTTTAAAAAGGGTTTATACACGGGAGGTTTAGGGACTGGAAAACACGGTTTGTTTGGATAAGGGATAGTTACTGGTGGCTAGTCCATCATCTTATTTAGTTACATATACAAGTGGCGTTGCCAGCAAGCAACTCAATTTAAACTATCAAAACAAAACAAAACATAACAAGAATAAAAGATAGGTGTGGATGGTAGTCCGTATGTTTTTTTTTTTTTTTTTTTTTTTTTTTTTTTTTTTTTTAAATTTTTTATGAATACTTTTTACCTCTACACTCCCCCAAAATTAAATACAGTCAATGGGGTTAAGCCTTTTCCCCTTAACACTTGAACTTTTACATACTTTTACATTTACATTCTAGACTCGTATGAAATAATTAAAACTTGGAGTACTTTTGAATAACGTTTTTAGCTCCGGAATTGTTCCATCACCTAAATTCTTGTTAAGAAAGAGGCATGCCCATAAGTATCCAGTTCTCCCTAGTATCAATTCAACTGGACCATCTTCAGTTACCTTGATCTGCTAATCAGCCAAACCCATGATCATAGAAGTTACATATATGAACCATGTTTGAGAAATTAGGATCGAATTAATCTTACCTCTTTGAATTGGCTCAAATAGTAATCGACCATTTGCTCATTGCCTTGGTGCTTTGCCACAACAGCACCAAGAGCACAAACTCCAGCACGCCCCGACAAAAAACTCACAACGCTACAAAGAATTACAAGAATATAACATAACCAAATAAGCCTGTGTACTTTTATTACTCTATTTACTCTCAAAAAGTTTTGGCAAATAATAAATTACAATCTTGAAACTATCGAATTATCATGAGTTCCTGATCTACCTTTAACCTCTTAACTTTGAGTAATTATGTTTAATATTATCTGCAACAATACTAAACTGATCAATAGAAAGTAAACTAAATAATCTATATGCCGTCTATTTACCAATTATATTATCTAATATATCTTTTTGTAGTTGTATTTTGTCAAAGATTAACACCAGAGAAAGAGACCAATACAACTTTAAGTAGAAGCAGCACGTATAAAGGTTATATCAATAATCACGTTTTACTAGACATATTTAGATCATAATTAATCAGGATAAAATAAGGATTCTTTAAACATTCTAATTTCTAACCGTATCTAGTATCATTGAAATGAGAAGTCTACTCATGCAAGATGAAAGGAAGCAAACCTTGAACCGGAAGAAGCGGAGTCACACGCTTTAATAATCTCAGAAGATAGATCAAGATCGTTTTTGTTGTTAGTAACTTGATATGATTTCAATAGCAAGAAAGCAGTTCCTAGAGTTCCTGTATATATGGTGAAGTCTTGGACCTTTTGCCCCGTATATCCCCATGTCTCCACCACTATCTGTGAGACATTTTCATTAACACCCTTTATCAGCTTACCAGGTGCACACGTTGTTCATCATTTATTAAAACACACCATTAATTGTAAACAGATCCACAAGAGGATCCAAAATGCTACGCGGAAAACTGAAGGCAAATGAACTCTATTAACGATTTTGCAAAAACGTCACGCTCTATAACCGAACCAGTAAGATGATTAACCAGGTCAATGCGTCGTAATTCATCATTGCTAACATGACCATCAATCTGTTCTATCTTAGAATTTTGATAAATATAGCACCTTACATAATCCTAAAAGCTATTTTTAAGTAAAAAAAAACACATGAAAAATATCACGACGACTAATTGTTACAAAAACATATGAGTACATGGTATGTACATGTGTAATTTACTAATTTGTCTAGGATGAAAAGTTTGCTTGTGCTTTTTTTGAATAACATTTGAAATTTTGAGGGAGAAAAAAAAGCGGGAACACTTTTTAACTCGAGCGCTTACTAAAAATAATACATTGAAAACTGTTCATTGTTATCTACGAAAGCCCTTGTTAATAACCTACGAACTCTAAAGTATCACATATATTCGAGCCTCAAAACCACTGGGGTTTTTGTCCTTCATTGAATACTTCCACTATCTCAAAATAAGCAGTTTTACCAATAAGCAATTATTTAAGATTTTGTTTAAGTTTTGTAATTTTATTTTTAGTTTGGTAATAAACCCTCCTATGATGTGGGAGTAGTATGAGTAACTTCTTTCTAGTTTCCATCATTTTAGTTATCATAACCCGAGTCTCCAACAAGAATCGTTTGTGTCTCATTTTGCAACTATTATGTAACAACAATTTAAAGACTAGGAATGGATAGAATACAGTTTCTTTGAGATCCAAGGCAGTTCGTTTGAGTTTCTCACAAAGAGTTGGATATGGCATCTTAAGAAGCTTCAACAAGGAATCTTCATTGTCATCTTGTTCCTCTTCTATTCCTGGTACACTTGCTTTTTCTTCGACATATTTCAACATGAAGTTATCAAAGTATCTTTCACTCATTTTTGCCACAAAGATTGTTTCACTATTTTTGAGACAGTCAAAGTTGTGACTTACGATGGTACGTTAGCCTTTCACCGAGATACCATTTGGCTCAAATAGATATACATGAGACACGTGTACAACATTTGTAGTAAACGTGTGTACGACCTAGCTTTCATTAGGTGTTTTTTCTATAGGGGGTTGATAATTCCACATAGCAAATTACTACATACACATAAATATCATGCATAAGGACAAAAAATATTTTGTCCTTATGCATGATATTTATGTGTATGTAGTAATTTGCTATGTGGCAATATCATTTGCCTTTTCTATATTGTGATCCTAATCTTCTAAGTTAAACCCATTCTTTCAGCCTCGACAATTTGGGCTCAAATAGACATGAACAATCACTATTTCACAATATTGGGCTATATAGAAGATGGTCTAGCCTTTTTTGAAATATGTGTTCATCATTAAGAGCATGCACAATGGTAACTTATGTTAAATCACAGTGTCACGTCAGCGCCACATCAGCTTTAACACTTTCACCTTAACTCACCAAAAAACACCCACAATCATAACTCAACCTTAACTCAACAACAATTTACAAAAACACTCCTTCATTTAGGGGAGAANCAATATTGTGCAACGGTTAACTCGATCATAACGTACGTTAAGGAGTTTTTAACACAAGAGTTGCGTTACTGTTGTTTATGCTCTAAGCAAACAGTGTACACGACTACACTCAACAATGTAGTGTAGAACAAAGAAATAAAAACTTGGGTTTAAGCCATACACTAGACATGGAATTTTTTTTAATATACAATTATAATACATGTATCTAAAAAATATTACTCGTGTGGTACGTTAACTTTCATTTTTGTACCAATATGATACATGGATGACTAATAAAACTGGCAAAAATTGAATTTTTGAGCAAAAATATGTCCCTTGTGATTTTTTTTTCTTGTGCAAAATAGGTCCCTTATGACTTTTCTTTTGCAAAATAAGTCCTTGTGTGAATTTAGTCCCTACTACAAAACTCTTTTTTAACCTCTTTTACTCATTTCATTTTATTTTATCCGGTCACAATCATTTTTTATAATTAGTTCCATTTCAAATGTAGTTATAGATATAATAATAATTAGGAGGAATAAACGATACTCAGTTTTATATTCTTTTTTTTAAAACAAAATAACCGTCTTTTACCAAAAAATTCAATATACTCATGAATTTTGCAAGATTTGTGAAATTCGAAAAAAAATCGCAAGTTTGTTTGCAATAATGGTCCTTGTGTGACACATTTTTGCAAATTTGGTCCTTATGTAGTTGTTTTTAATATTGTTTTTTTTAATAGGATGATCGATTATTTTTTTAGTTTTTTTTAGTAGCATGAAAAATTTTAGGGGTCATTGTGAAAATGGTCCTTTTGCGACTTTTTAAAATAGTATGAAACTTATTATCCTTAATTATATCTAATATTGTTTTTCACCTTTAAAGTGAAGGCCCAAGTGTTAAAAAAATGTACAAGGACTAAATTCGTAAAAATAATTCGCATAGGACAGTTTTGTAACTTTCGAACAAGGACCAATTTTGTAAAAAGTAGTTTTACAGCAGGGATAAAAATTGCACAATGACCTATATTGCAAAAGATCGCAAGGGACCTATTTTGCAAAATAAAAAAATCACAAGGGACCATTTTTGCTCAAAAAATCACTTCTTAGCCGGTTTACCAGTCAACCGTGTATTACATTGGTACGAATCTTTTAGTTGCTTATGAAAACAAATCTTTTACAAAGGTAGAAAATCTTTTACAACACAAAAAAACAACAAAAACAAAAAAACAAAAAAACAAAAAAACAAAAGAAAAAAAAAACAAAAANTCAAAAAATCACTTCTTAGCCGGTTTACCAGTCAACCGTGTATTACATTGGTACGAATCTTTTAGTTGCTTATGAAAACAAATCTTTTACAAAGGTAGAAAATCTTTTACAACACAAAAAAACAACAAAAACAAAAAAACAAAAAAACAAAAAAACAAAAGAAAAAAAAAACAAAAACAAAACAAAAAAATCCCACCGCGTGGGCCGGTGGTGGTGGCGTGAGAAGCTAACAGTCGAGATAGGGTATAGTTGTGGCGCTGTGTGGTTGGGCTGGTGGCATGGCACGAAGCTGTTGATCCCAGTTGAGCAATTGATCTAGTATTATTATCTTAGATAAACCAAGACAATAATGTATAGAAGCTGACTTGTTACAAACTTAATCAATACGCGGAATTTATTGATTAACTTAAGAGGAACACAAACAAAGTTATATCACGAATTAAACACTTCAATATATTGAATACGAGCACCCTGAATAGTGCTAGGGTTTTGCAACCTTGAAGTGAATACAATGCTAGAAATATTCGTACTCTAGTCTAACCCTAGGATCTCCTTTTATACACCAAGGAACCCTACAGGCTTACATACAACTTCCTACCCAAGACTATGATCTTCTAACATTATAGAATATTACATAATATCTATACTATAAATACAAACAATCGTACATAATCTTATCACACAAGCAGAAGAGTCTCAGCAGTATTCTTCTAGCAGTAGAGTCTCAGCAGTAGTCTTGTCTAGCAGTAGAGATTTTACACTTAGCAGTAGACATGACTAGTTAGCAGTAGTCTTGTAACCAGAAGTAGAGTTACTTCAAAACCCAACAATCCTCCCCTAAACTTGATATTTTCCTTGAAAATATGCAAGTTTCTTATAATTTCATACAAACACCAGGAGGATGCATTCAAACACTCTATCTTCTTCTCAGCTTTTCACACTCTCTAGAATTCTGCAACACTATCCTGTCAAGTAATTCTTGAAGATGATGAGTTATTTCTTCACATCTGAGCTTAGAAGCAAGCATTACAGTAAGAACACCAGCTCTCAATGGATACTCCTTTTCAGTAAGCATGAACACATCAACTCCAGCCTGAGTAGAAATATGATGAACATCACTTGAGCTATAAATTTTTCACAATGTAGTCATATTATCTGCTTCAAACCTCCAATATCTGTCACTTGAGTCTGGATTATACATTCTTTGAAAATGTACCCATAACTCCATAGCCTTTACACTTACTGGATCTTCAAACTTAAACTTAACTTGTGTCAAGCCCCATAGAGTGTTCAGATCAGTCCTGTCACAAGATCTTACAAGATCTTCAAAATCTCTGTAAACTTCAACATCACCTCCAACTCTGATAATTTTCCAAGCTTCACCAAAATCATCCTGGGTAATTTCCCAATCAGCAATTGGATGTCTAGCTTGAAGTGGCTCAACAAACATGTCATCTGGTTCAACCACCAAAAATCTATCATCAGTCTTATCAGAGGTCTTTTGAAGTGTTTCAGGTAATTCAGTAGACTTAGATCCTTCAACTCTTGATTTCTTGGCTCTTTCTTTGCTAGCTGCCAAATGCTCATCAAAAATTTTCTTCCACTTAGCCTCTTCCTTTGAGCCTATTCCAGCAAACATCTTGTTTCTCTTATATCCAGAATAGTAATGAAGTCTAACTGCATCATTCCCCATTCCTTTGAATTGGCTCATCTTCCAACCACACTGAGCACACAAATATTGTTTCATTTGTGATATGATCTGAGCTTCTGTAGGCCTTCTTTTCCTCTTTTGCTTGCCTTTGATTACATTTGACACATAGTCAAAAGCTTGATCATTAATCATTTCATAGCGAAACAAGTAAGAGGTATACGAACACTGCTTCACAGCGCTCAAAAAAAGATATCGTAGCAATAACCAGCATTGTTCCAGGATGCAGAATCATCTGACAGTACGAACATACGATTTCACGTGTTTACAGGAGACGATAACGAATATGGCCAATGAGGACGGGCATATCTGATCCTCAATAGAATTAGCCAGTTTCTCTATAGCTCGTAGAGGTCGGTGATGAGGAACACCACTACCCACCATACCCGAGCGGGTTGGATAACACTTGCATTGTCACTCCCCAAAAATTTCAATCTCCATCTCCGATACAATTACCAGGTGGAATAATACATGCATCAATATTCTACGGTTTCCATTACGCAGCTCCTACAGGCCACCACACAAAGGTAAATTTAGCCTACGGCAGGTTTGAAAGAAAGAAACCAGCGCAAGCATATATCACACAACCAACGACATATGATGAATAATAAAAGGACTTATCTTGGGATTAAACATGCAGAGTTAGAGGGGTTAGGATACCTCTAAGGTCTGTAATATGCCACGAACTAGGGTTTAACCAAAGTTCTCCACTCCAAAATTCCTCTCCAAGTTGTCTTAAATAAAGAAAAAAACGTCTATATATATAGAAAACGCGGGCTGACGGCGTCAGCCCAATAGGTGACGTCGTCAGCTCGGCGATTAGGGTTTCCTGACGGCCTTGGTTTACGTGGTCATAATTGCTGGTTCTAGATCTGACGGCCTTAGTTGACGGTGTTACCATTTTGCACTACAAACTCTCTGGCCCGTCACGAGTATTTTTTCCACTTCTGGACTTCACTTGTTCCTGACGGCGTCACCTTGTAGAGTATGACGGCGTCACCTTCTGTGATCTTTAGGGTCTTTTGAGATTTTGTTGTTTTCCGCACTTTTTCACTCCGAAAACGCCCGAAAATGCTTCTTTTGTGATTTTCTTCTCAAAAGTACCTAAAATGAGAAAAGAAACGACTTTGGGTGAAATCCGATCCAATATCATACGAATTAGGACTCAAACCAACCCCTAAAAATGTAACATTTTTCGTCTCATCAACCTCCAACTCTGATAATTTTCCAAGCTTCACCAAAATCATCCTGTACAATTTCCCAATCAGCAATTGGATGTCTAGCTTGAAGTGGCTAAACAAACATGTCATCTGGTTCAACCACCAAAAATCTATCATCAGTCTTATCAGAGGTCTTTTGAAGTGTTTCAGGTAATTCAGTAGACTTAGATCCTTCAACTATTGATTTCTTGGCTCTTTCTTTGCTAGCTGCCATATGCTCATCAAATTTTTCTTCTACTCAGCCTCTTCCTTTGAGCCCATTCCAACAAACATCTTATTTCTCTTATATCCAGAATAGTAATGAAGCCTAACTGCATCATTCCCCATTCCTCTGAATTGGCTCATCTTCCATCCACACTGAGCACACAAATATTATTTCATTTGGGATATGATCTGAGCTTCTGTAGGCCTTCTTTTTCTCTTTTGCTTGCCTTTAATTACATTTGACACATAGTCAAAAGCTTGATCATTAATCATCCTAATGAAATCATACAACTGTGCAGTCTTTTGCTCTGTAGTTAGAGTAACATCAACATGAACTTCTAATGCTTTCTTGTTGACCTTTGGATTTTTCTTTATCAAGTAGTCAACTTCTTCAGGTGTAGGCTCATAGTCATATACATCATTCTTTGACTTTGGCTCACCCTCTTCACTTCTTCTAGATTTTAAAGCTGCAAGAACTTCATGTTCTGCTAGCATCAACATCATCCCCATCTATTTCAATGTCATCCATGGCAACCTGTATAGCCAAAGCTCTATCAGCCTCCACAAGCTTCTCTCTTGGCCAAAATTCCTTAGGCAATTTCTTGTATTCTTCTTCTTCATCACTAGAACCAGAACCAGCTTCTTCAACCATCTTTCCTTTTCCTTTATCAGTACTTGAAGCAACTGGTTTTTCCTTTGGAATTGTTTGTAGAGGTTCTCTAATCATCACTCCTTTTGTGGGTAAGAGTGACACATGAATAGCTTGTGAAAGGGATGTTGGTTGAGATGGTGTAGATTTGAGTTGAGGTGATTGTGATGTATGCTCAGTTGGAGATTTTTCTTGAAGCATTAGCAATGCCTTTGCAACTGAGTTCTCACCTGATCCAGCAGCAGAGTTACTAGCAGTAGTCTCTTTAGCAGCAGACTCTGGAGCAGCAGTCTTAGCAATCTCTTCCATCACAACTTCTTGATTATTCTTATTCACCACCACATACCTATATGCATTATCACTACTTTCCACATGGTCATCACTCTTAGCCTCCCCTGAAGCTAAACCAGCATCAACAATAACCCCTGCATCAACATTTGTCTCTAAAGCAATAGCAGCAGACTCTTCCATAGCAGTAGAGTCTTCTATAGCAGCAGAGATTAGAGCAGCAGAGTCATCATGTGCAATATTTTGAACTTCAACCCCAGCAACATTTTGAGTACCCCTAATTTCCTCCCCTGAACCTGTGCCATTCCTCACCTGTTTGGAAGCATCCTCTCCCAAACCAGCAGCAGTGTTAGCAGAAGAGACTTGTTGTTGTAAGAACTCCATGTGTTGCTTTAGTTGAGTGATCATGATACCCTGAGCAGCTGTAAGACCTTCAAGAGCATGTACTTTGGATTCCAAGTTTTGACACTTGGTTTCCAAAGTGGTACATTTATCCATCAATACCTTGATTTGTTCCAGACTAGTCTCATCACTTCGACCTGTGTTACCTGGTCCGAGAGGTGAATCATTGACAAT
>LBNU01030967.1:36116-64934 GCA_014162995.1 Artemisia annua | reverse complement strand
GACAACAATCAAAATCCAAACTTGATCAGTTTATGATTCACTTAAATGAACACAAACTTTGTAACTAACTATGGTAAACACTAAGAATGCCATTTTAAATAATATTAGATTGATGAAAAATAAGGTATTGTCAACAAATGATATTATAATAAGCTTGTGTTGACACAGGTTCATCCATTAATTAGTTGCAGAAACAAATAATAAAGTGAGTACAAGGAAGAGACATACCTGTTAAAATCAACAGATCGCCAAATTCGCCAAAGTAGTCAAGGGGGGCTGCCAAAAATACTGTTTTAGGTAGGGTAATACCCGGATCCGACCTGACTTACGTAGGAATAAAACTAGCTTTTTCGGGTCATGTATTACCGATCCAAGTGCACTAATCATATAATCAGTGCTGCAAAATGCGTGAGGTGCGGCGAGCCGGCATAGCCTCAATTCTTAGGGTACTGGCAATGGAGAGTTTGTGGGCTAGCGGTGTGGCCAAACCGCCGGGAACACCGCCGCCACCCCAGTGGTTTGGTCCAGCGGTATGCTTCAGCGGGTATTTTCCCTTCGGAGGTATGGGCCGACCGTTGCAAAAATTGAGACGTTGGGGAGTACGAATTGGAACGTTGGGCACTAGAAACAAAAAAAATAATAATAATAAATAAATAAAATAAAATAAAAAAATCTCCCTATATATACTAAACTAATTCTACCCATATAAACACAAATTCATATATACACAAACTAATTCTACCAAAAAAATGGTTTCATCCATGTTATTTTTTTTCAAGTTTTAGTTATTTATGTATTTATTTATTTTAAACTTGTCGTTGTTATTATTTTTTTTAAGTTATCGTTATTCATTTTTTTTATAGGAGAATGCCTTGATCATTTTTGTCATCCGATTATTGAATTATATGGTCGAGAGTTCTTACGTAGGCCGACCTCCCATGACGTTGCACGCTTATTCGAGGTACATGAAGAAAAACATCACACTCCTGGAATGCTTGGTAGCATTGATTGTATACATTTCGTTTGGCGTAATTGTCCTAAACATTTGAAAGGACAATATAAGCGAGGTGATCACCAATAACCTACTATTATGCTTGAAGCCGTTGCTTCAAACGACTTGTGGATTTGGCATTCGTTTTTTTGGTCCTCCCGGTGCAAACAACGATATCAATGTTTTGAATCAGTCTCCATTGTATCTTAAGGAGCGAAATGGAACGGCGCCAAACACTTCATTTCATGTAAATGGACGACAATTCAAACGTGGATATTATCTTACCGATGGAATCTATCCTACGTGGTCAACGTTTGTTAAAGCATATAAGTATCCCGTTGAACCGAAGGAAAAGAGATTCAAGAAGCTANTTTGGTCCTCCCGGTGCAAACAACGATATCAATGTTTTGAATCAGTCTCCATTGTATCTTAAGGAGCGAAATGGAACGGCGCCAAACACTTCATTTCATGTAAATGGACGACAATTCAAACGTGGATATTATCTTACCGATGGAATCTATCCTACGTGGTCAACGTTTGTTAAAGCATATAAGTATCCCGTTGAACCGAAGGAAAAGAGATTCAAGAAGCTACAATAATCTGCAAGAAAAGATGTCGAGCGAGCTTTTGGTCGTCTAAAATCAAAATGGATGATTCTCAATCGTCCTCTACGGGCTATGACGGTCGAAAAGATTTGACAAATCGTTTATACATGTATCATATTTCACAATATGATTTTGAAAGCCGACTAGGTGGCAATATCACCGGTTCATATAATGGATCCGCCGGTCGCGCCAGTTTATGACGATAGTGTATTAGAGGAGTTACTCGACGAACAAATCCATTATCATCTCCAATATGATCTTACGGAGCACGTAGATGCTCAAAACTTAGAATACCTCGATAACTAGTTATTTATTTATTTTTTTAAAGTATTATGTAATTTTCTATTAATTATGTTTTTTTTTCAGAGTATTATTTATTTTTCTTTTAATTATTAATGAAATTTTTATGTTTTTATTAAATTGTTTAATATAATTTATGAAAATAAAAAATTAAGAAAATAATAAAATAAATTTGGTGGATTGGTAGGTATGAAAAATCTATGGTTACCACTAAAAAAGGGTTGAGAGGTATAAAAAAAGTGTAAGTGAGGTGGAATGATATTATTGGTGGATTTGGGATGTATGGGGTTTTTTGGGAGGCATGACTGCCACCACCCTTAGGATCCATGGCGAAGTTACTATGCTTTTTGAGGCGTGATTTAGAACGGCACAAAGTATTTATACGTTTATATATTTATATCACATTTTATATGTATTGAATTTAAAAAAAGGGTTACACATTAGGAATAAAGTCAAATAATTATCATTTCATTTAATCTTCTTCAATTTTTTCTTTTTTTCAAAAAAAACTAAATACCAGGCCAAATCTTGATTAGCCGGCCCATATACGTTGTGTGCATAACATTGTAACTGGATTCTTTAAAAACGCCTCATAAAAGGCGGCATGCCTCGCGTCTTTTGTCATACAAACTGAAATCTTGTGTTCCGCACATTACTTGTTCACTTAAACCTATGAACTCACCAACAATTATGTTGACCTTTTAGCATTATTTCTCACGTAACTAGACGGTAATAACCACTTTATGTTGACATCATCTCACGTCACGCCTAAAGTCGGCGACTAGATCTATTTCGTAACGTGAAGGTCACGTCCCGCGCTTTAACGGCGTCTTGTCGCACATTTTAAAACCCTAGTCATAATGTCAAAAAAAAAAAAAAAAAAGTAAACTACAAAAAATGTCCCTAAACTTAGCAATTTTTGCGATAAATGTCCCCATTTCTAAAAAATTACGAGAAATGTTCTTAACGTTTCGGTTTTCTGCGAGTTATGCCCTTGAACCGTTATTGTAATTGCAAATACCCGATTTTTGCTATCGCTCGTTACTAAAACCCGTTATTTAGTCCTCAAATGCGTTGCACGTGAGGTATTTTCATCACTTCGCTATCCTCGCCATCAAATCCACCTGACGACCCTACTAGCATACCTCGTTTGTGTTGAGGGACATCTTTTGCAACAACATTTTGAGAGAATTGAAAAATCGTCCCTAAAGTTTGGCAAAATTGCACGTTTCGTCCCGGAAGTTTGGAAAGTGCAAGGATCGTCCCTGTGAGAAACTTTTGGGGCAAAATTAGTCCCTGGCCTACATAAAATGACTAAAATACCCTTGTCCTTATATTACATTTCAGTTTCTTACACAAATGGTCCTTGTGTTTCGCCAGGTTTTGCAGATTTAGTCATAACTTTTTTTTTTAAATTTATTTATTTAACTATTAATATTAGAATTATTTTTTTATACCTTTTCGTCCGTTTTGTCCGTTTTTCTTACGTTTTTGTCCGTTTTTCTCACGTTTTTATCGTTTTTCGTCCGTTTTTCTTACGTTTTTCCGTTTTTGTCCGTTTTTCTTACGTTTTTGTCCGTTCTTCTTACGTTTTTTCCATTTTCATACGTTTTTGTCCGTTTTACTTACGTTTTTCCGTTCTTCTTACGTTTTTTTCGTTTTTATCCGTTTCTCTCTCATTTTTTCCGTTTTTGTCCGTTTTTCTTACGTTTTTGTCCGTTCTTCTTACATTTTTTCCGTTTTCATACGTTTTGTCCGTTTTTCTTACCTTTTTGTCTGTTCTTCTTACGTTTTTTCCGTTTTCATACGTTTTTGTCCGTTTTTCTTACGTTTTTGTCCGTTCTTCTTACATATTTTCTGTTTTCATACGTTTTTGTCCGTTCTTCTTACTTTTTTTCCGTTTTCATACGTTTTTCTTACGTTTTTGTCTGTTCTTCTCACTTTCTTACCGTTTTCATACGTTTTTATCCAATTTTCTTACATTTTCGCCCGTTTTTCTCACATTTTTCTATTTTCATACGTTTTTGTCCGTTTTTATTACGTTTTTCCGTTCTTCCTACGTTTTTTCCGTTTTCAAACGTTTTTGTCCGTTTTTCTTATGTTTTCGTCCATTTTTCTCACGTTTTTCCGTTTTCATACGAAAAAAATTTCAAAAAAATTTTGAAAAAAAAAATAAAAAAATAATTATCAAAAAATATGTTCTTAAAATATTAGAAAAATAAAAAAATACTTTTTTGGAATTTTTTAGAAAAAAATAAAAAAAAAATCTAAAATATTTTTTAAAAAAATCGAATAAACTTTTTTTTTCGAATAAAAATTTTTTAGAAAAATATTTGTTATAAAACATATTTTTTAAAAAACATTTTTATAGAAAAATTTAAAAAAAATGGAAAAAATTTTCGAATTATTTAAATTTTATTTCGAAAATATGTTTTTTGGAATTTTAAAATTCAAAAACATTTTTACGATTTTTTTTCGAAAACCTTTTTTTTATTTTTTTTTCTAAATTTTTTTTTTGAAAATATGTTTTTGGAAATTTTTTGGTAGTGATGGACAGTGTAAACACGGACGAAAAAGTGGAAAAATGGAAGATAAACGTTTGAAAACGGGAAAAACGTGAGAAAAATGGACTAAAACGTATGAAAACGGAAAAAACGTAAGAAGAACGGACAAAAACGTAAGAAAATGGACAAAAACGTATGAAAACGGAAAAAACGTAAGAATAACGAAAAAAACGTAAGAAAAACGGACAAAAACGTATGAAAACGGAAAAAACGTAAGAAGAACGGACAAAAACGTAAGAAAAACGGACAAAAAAGAAAAAAAGTAAGAAAAACGGAAAAAACGGACGACAAACGAAAAAAACGTGAGAAAAACGGACAAAAACGTAAGAAAAACGGACGAAAAGGTATAAAAAATAATACTAATATTAATAGTTAAATAAATAAATTAAAAAAAAGGTTAGGACTAAATCTACAAAACCTGGCGAAACACAGGGACCATTTGTGTAAGAAACTGAAATGTAATATATGGAAAAGGGTATTTTAGTCATTTGATGTATGCCAGGGACTAATTTTGCCCCAAAAGTTTCTCACAGGGACGATCCTTGCACTTTCCAAACTTCCGGGACGAAACGTGCAATTTGGCCAAACTTTAGGGACGATTTTTGCAATTCTCTCCAACATTTTGCTTCATTCATTCTTACATAACATGATTTACATACCATAATTGCACACCCACTACCATCTACTCACTCACTCGCATACCTAAGAACATAACAATGGTGTTATGCAGTTGCAGTAATGTTGTTATCATCAAGACATCCTGGACGGACCAAAATCCAGAAAGAAGGTTCTCCTGCTGCCCCAACGTGGTAAGACTCGTTATAGTGAATTAGAGGGAGTTATGTACATTAAATGTGATTCACTGTGTTGTTATCGGGATGATTTAGGGTTCTGACTGTGGGACATTCAGGTGGATCGATCCCCCGATGTGCCAAAGATCTATTGAGATCATTCTTGGGCTTCTTAGGGCTAGGAATACGCTAGAAGAGGATATCGAGGAATATGTTCAGATGTACAGGGAGCAACAAGAACTGGTGGTGCAACTGAGGATTCACTGGGTCTTTGCCTTTTTTTTTATGACATATGTAGTTTATAAGTTGTTCTAGGATGGTTGTGAATGGTACTTTAGTTTTTATGTATTTTGGTTTGTTTATGTGGGATGTGCAGTTAATCCCTTTTTCTGTGAACGATTGGTGGGATTTATGTAAAAAAGTTCTTATTAATGATTTGCGTTATTTGTTTGTTAAGTAGGATTATGATTGTTTATGAATTAAGATCCAAATTTTAGAGGATTGCTTGATGTTTAACCACATCACAAATATATTAATGACATTCTGCAAGTCCATGAATGTGCTTTAAAAGTCAAATATAAACCTTAGGTTGGTCGTGGGTTGGATGACTAACATGAGTAGAAGTTGTGGTCTGTAAGGTTGGATGGCTAACATGAGTAGAAGTTGTGGTCTGTATGTTTAGTAACAATTGGTGAAGTAGAAGCAGTGTTTGGGGTATGTGTTGAAGATAAAGAATTGTCAGTGTGAGGAGTGTCTGGGACAGAGGGAGTAGTATTGGTGGTGGGTTGGATGGCTATCATGAGTATAAGTTAAGGTATATTATGTTCAGTAAGAATTGGTGGAGTAGAATCAGTAACACTTTAGGTGAATTGGTGAATGAATCTTTAATCATCTGTTAAAGATTCAATTTTGATGATTTAGTTTTTGTTTTGGGTTTTGAATGCATTGNACATAGGGCAAGTAGCACAACATGAATCCTCCCATATAACCATCATCCCCCCTTCATCTCCGAAATATGAGCATAACATGCAAGCCTACCAGCTGGAGCTAATACATGAGTCAGAACACACAGTAGTTTGTCAAGTGGAAATCAATCCATGACATATGAACACACAGTAGTCCGTCAAGTGGAAATCAATCCATGACATATGAACACACAGATATCACTACTAAGGCATCTAGCATAGTTATAAGCACATAACTTGTCCAATAAATGAAAGGTTGAGCATAGCATAAAATAGATTTGAGTATCATTCTCCCCCAAGGAAAACATAAGTAAAGTGGGGCCACGAAAACTCACCTTGCAACCAGAAAGACAATTGCCAAATCCCAACGAATCACAAGAAAATAAACAACAGAATCTCGGCTACTCTTCCTTCGGTAGATCTACACAATTTAGGTATCGCTCATTACTTAATAATCCATTATTAAGTTTTATTATACTTTAAAGCTTTTACTAATTTATTAACTATAAGTATTTTTTATTTATTTATTTATTTTTTTTTTATTTAAACATGGTTAAACTGAGGGTTAATAAATATTTTAATAAATATTTTAGACTCGTTACGGATTAATTAAGTTTGAAACAAACACACTCACCCACAAAATCTAACAATACCTTAACAAGCCACGCATGCAATCACAAAAGCAAAAACTCACGCATAGACTTACCCTTTTACAGCCACAACCACGAGACATATTCATGCAATATTAGACCAAAACAATTCCCACACTTGACTCTACACAAGTCTGATCATACACACATACACTCACACATTTCGTATAATTCACATAAACATCACTTAACGAGTACAAAGAATCACACGTACACACACCCTATTCCATGTAAATAAACTCAATCTGTTATTACTTTATATTTAATCTCATGCTTCGTATAATAAAGTGCAGATATAAGTGTATAAATGTATGTTTGTTTGTATGATTTTAGGTGACCAATAAAATGAGACTAAATGACCTACTAAACTTATTTTTTTTTATCTGATTACAAACTGTCTATACATATTTGTTGTAGACTTATCCAATTCATAAGCATTATACATGTTCATATATAAAAAACATAGAATAGACATATAGACTTATACTTCTTATGAATTCATGCAGTTTCCAAGTTCAGTTTAACGAGACTAAAGATCCACTTTTTTTTTTAAACCAAATGCGAGCCTTAAAAATAACATGTGCTCCTATGCGTATAAAACCAGGTTCAAAGATTTCTTAGGTGCGTTTTCTGATTGAGTTTATTAGGGTCGACAAGGGCTGAAGACACAACAACGACACAACATTAATCACACAACTTGCGTTTACCAAACAAAAACCACAACTCTTAGCCCTCTTTATTCAGTTTAGTTATCATGTTTTAAATGAACATGTTACGACTCAAAGACTCGATACACACACACGAGATCACACAGTTATATACTTAGTATGCATGCATGCTTTCTCGTTAACATACACTCACTCACAAAACACATTACTCCTGTTAAAAATTCCCCATGACACACGCATGCAAAAATTTCGATTAGATTAACTTTTTCCAGATTTTAACATGAAGAAAAATATAGGTCCAATCAATCATGCATGTAACAGATTTGAAAAGCCAAAAGGAACTCAAGATCGACACATGTGATTATCATTTCATGCGATTGTGGTCATCATTTCAGGTGACAATATATATACATTTCATTCGAGTATTTAAAATAAATGATCAAAGATTAGTTTAGTTTTCCATGTTATAACGTTTATCTAGTTCACATGTCGAGCAAAAAAAAAAACAAGGATAAATATAAGTGATACCTTTGGGTCGGATTGAAGAATGAAACAAGGACCCAAAAATTAGAAATCTTATTCGAACGAAACAAAAACCCTCAAACAAAACCACACGAACAACCAAACGAATAACCCCGCGATCACACCAAGTTACCACGATCACCCTCGCGATCACACCAAACTACCACGATCACCCTCGCGATCACACCAAGCTATACCGTCGTACCTTCTTGAACTTTTTAAAGAAAGAAATAGGCTGCCGTCCGTCTATGTATGTGTTTGTATTTAGGGTTTTGTGTGTGATGAAAGAATTGGTATATGGTTGAAGTAGAATGAGGAGAAATATAGGGGAAGTGGCCGAATTCCAGGGAGAGGTTTGATGACCATTTCATTCCAAGATTTATCAAATGATATCTGATTATTTCATAGGTAAAGTTATGAGTATTTTTAAATGTATTTGGCCCCTTAGCAACCATGTAGACGTGTGGTATCTAATATGTAGACAACATACTTTTCAGCCTTTCATAAAGTGTACATTCCTATTTAATTTCACGTTTAATATACTTAGGTTAGAGATTTTTACTTATACATTAATTTGTATCATATGATTACTATATGACTCCAACATATAAGGCTAATTCAAACTCCCTAAAAGAATGAAATCATACGTTTAACTTAATAGGGTTAAAATTCGGATGAAACTTAGACTTGTCCTGGGCATACGTTTTATGTTTTCTAGATTAGAGGTCGGAGAGTAAAACATGATATTGAATAGCTTAGGGTGTAAAAGATGTGGACTAACCCGAAAGTGAGGGATCTCACAGTCTGTATGTTCAGTAACAATTGGTGAAGTAGAAGCAGTGTTTGGGGTATGTGTTGAAGATAAAGAATTGTCAGTGTGAGGAGTGTCTAGGAGTCTGGGACAGAGGGAGTAGGATTGGTGGTGGGTTGGATGGCTATCATGAGTATAAGTTATGGTATATTATGTTCAGTAAGAATTGGTGGAGTAGAATCAGTAACACTTTAGGTGAATTGGTGAATGAATCTTTAATCATATGTTAAAGATTCAATTTTGATGATTTAGTTTTTGTTTTGGGTTTTGAATGCATTGTTTCTTGTAATACTGATGATGTCAACCAATTCACAAAAAAAGGATTGATAGAGTAGGAGTGTATCGGTTATGTGTTGATAATGAACCAAATACGTATGCAGGTTCATATAGTGGCAATGAAGCAGCTCAAGCTTATGGACACTCACAGACTCACTCAGCTGCAAGCTTATCAGTGCGAAAGATTCTCCACATAAGACTCATTTACTAATGCACAATAGCTTAACTAATTGTAATAGAATGTAGCATGTAGTGTAGAGTAGCAGTTAGTTAGACAATGTACTTTACTTTTGTATAAATACCCATGTATATGTACATTTCTCATTCAGTTGAATGCAATCATAATTTTCCATTCATTTCTCTCTCAACTCACAATATTCATTTAACTAAAGTTGAAGATGAGAATTGTCAATGTCAAGAGTGATTTAGATTGTCTGGTATGAGATTGTTATTGAGTTCAAGGACTGCTATTTTAGTGTAGTAGACTAAAAAGGTCAAAGCCGACCCACATAAATTTTGACTTATGTTAGTCAACATAAGTCAATTGTTACTTAACCCGACCCAAATTATTGTTACAATAAATAGGAAACCATACCCTCAAATCAACTCACCTAACTTATTTACTTAACCCTTGATTTATCCCCCAACTTATCTCATAAATCATTTCCACGTTGAAAATCATGGTGAAAAAAGATTAGTTGCTTATACACATTTATTTAATTGTAGTAGACAATTTGAATATTTTATTCATTGCTTATGTTACTCTAGTTTCGTATTTGTTAGTTCATGTCTATCTTTTTGTTTATGTTTACAGAAATGATTTTCATTGACTCTTCTGATACAAGAAGTGACATTGTATCATCACGCAGCGATGAAATTAGCAGTGATAGAAATTTAAATCATATGACATTAAACCAAAACATGTACTTTCTTCTCTCAAATCAAACCTTTTGCATAAAAACCACTATCATCAAATTCAAATTCTTCGTAGACAAACCAAACGGCCCTTAATAAACTTTCAAAACACCCCTTCAAAGTTCAAACCTTATCCAAATACCAAAATGCTGGTTTAGTATTAAACAAAGTCACATGTGACATAAAAAAACAACTAATAATAACAAAAAGTAACTACTAGTATTAAAATTCAAAATTTTAAAAAAAAAAACCAAAAACGCATTACAACTACCAGTACCACCCTATTTTGACCAAAGTCTCTTTACATTCTTCATTTCTTTTTTCTTCTTCGAACAGCATATTCTCCTACTAGTAATTCTTATCCTCCACTATTATTATTATTATTTTACACAAAACAAAAAGCTTTTAGTTACAGTTATGGCTACTATGGAGAGCTTAATTGGACTAGTGAACCGTATACAAATTGCTTGTACGGCTCTCGGCGACTACGGCGGCGGCGACTCGGCGTTGAATTCTCTTTGGGATGCTCTTCCTTCCGTTGTTGTTGTCGGTGGCCAGGTTTGTATAATTTAAGATAGTAATTTTTATGCTCAATTATGTCATTTTTGATAGATAATGTGCTTTTTAAGGGACCTACGATTATTGTGTTCGCGTTCAGTATGGAATAGAATAATTATTGAATTTCTGTAGCTCTATTGTTGTTTGTTAGTTAGTTACGCGTTCAGGCGGCCTTGCGGGGGGGGTGATGTTGGGGGCGGTGAGGGAGGGTATTTCGACGCAGTGGTAATGTATATCTCGGAATGTAATTTGGTATTGGTCGGATCTGAGTGAATAAATTTTCGTTAAATAATATCACGCATAAAATTTCTCCAAAATGGTGATTCTCTGGTCCTCCTAAAGTATGTTCATTGTAAGTTGACTGTTAATAAAATTCTTATCCCAACACTATCTCTTTCTATAAGAAACTCTGTGCTCATCCGTGAGTCCCGTGATTACGATAATTAGGTCAAACGATACAATACATTGTCTCATCANTCATCACGCAGCGATGAAATTAGCAGCGATAGAAATTTAAATCATGTGATATTAAACCAAAACATGTACTTTCTACTCTCAAATTAAACCTTTTGCATAAAAACCACTAACCAAACGGGTCATCAAATTCAAATTCTTCGTCGACAAACCAAACGGCCCTTAATAAACTTTCAAAACACCCCTTCAAAGTTCAAACCTTATCCAAATACCAAAATGCTGGTTTAGTATTAGACAAAGTCACATGTGACATAAAAAAACAACTAATAATAACAAAAAGTAACTATTAAAATTCAAAATTAAAAAAACCAAAAACGCATTACAACTACCAGTACCACCCTATTTTGACCAAAGTCTCTTGACATTCTTCATTTCTTTTTTCTTCTTCCAACAGCATATTCTCCTACTAGTAATTCTTCTTATCCTCCACTACTATTATTATTTTACACAAACAAAAAAAAGGTTTTAGTTAGTTAGTTATGGCTACTATGGAGAGCTTAATTGGACTAGTGAACCGTATACAAATAGCTTGTACGGCTCTTGGCGACTACGGCGGCGGTGACTCGGCGTTGAATTCTCTTTGGGATGCTCTTCCTTCCGTTGTTGTTGTCGGTGGCCAGGTTTGTATAATTTAAGATAGTAATTTTTATGCTCAATTATGTCATTCTTTGATATTCTTTATAATAGTTCTTCAGAATGGAATAAAAGTATGATTTTTAGCAGTTGTTTTTAGGGGGTGTTTGATTTCGACTTAATTGACTTAATATGAAAAAAACTGAATTAATTAAGTCATATAAAAACTGTTTGTTTGTGACTTAATAGAGAAAACCGACTGAAAATATTAAGTAATAAAACTGAGGTTGTCTGCATTAAGTCATCTCTTAATTAAACATGACTTAATGAAAAATTTTAACAAACAAGTAATTTAGTTAGGTTCCAGCCCGGGGGCGACCTTGGGGGGGGCTGGGGGGGGGCGGGGTCGGTTCGCCACGCCGGTTTCAGTGAACCGATGAGGTGTTTCTGTCTAGTGTAAATTTTGTTAAAAATTACGATTTCTCCAAAATGAACCTGGCCCCTAAATTTTGTGTTAAGGTCAGTCCGCTAATATGTCAAACGAAATACATGTCTAATTAATTTGCTTACTAGTTTTAATTAAATCGTAGCTTATAGTTCATTTTTATTTATTTTATATAAGCTTAAATTTTTTTTTTGTGCACCTGATGAACTAAAAGTCTGGGCAATGGTGGAAACTAAATTACCCCTAAAACCTATAACATTTACACTAGTTGCCCCAACTTTTGGGGGGCCGGGACCCTCCCCTGCCCCTAAAGAGTTCCGCCATTGAGTCTGGGTCCGCCCCTGGTTAGGTTTTGTTTGGCCCACAAGCTTTGCAACAGTTTCGTAAGCAAGTTGTCGTTTCTTAGGGCTAAATTACATTTTTAAGCGTTTTAAAGGCGGTTGGTTACCTTTGCCCTAGTGTTACAGTTAATCCCTGAAGGTTACAGTTTAGGCTGGTGTTGTGTGTAGAAATAGATTAAACTAAATTCAGTATGCCGTACAGTGGTACTCGTTAAAGATGAAAAAATTCTCAATTTTGATTCACTATTAGAAATTTTGTTTCGGTTGTTACTAATAATACAGTAAAAAAGCTTGTGATATGTAATTGTTTAGGCTTTCAGTTTGTTGGCGGTTTAGTTTTCACTTAGTAGTGATATAAATAGAAGTTAGTTAGTGGCGGTTCGTATGTTGATTATTCTGGAAATGAGGATTGNGGTTTGTATGTTGATTATTCTGGAAATGAGGCTTGCTTTGAGTTTTGTATCTGATTTAGAATTTATGCGCATTTGTGTAACTTTGGATTATGGAATTAGTTAACATGGAGTAGCATATGTATCTTGTTTCATTTGTGAAGGCTGTTCTTTAGGAATTCATTCTGATATGTGTTTGTGGAGGTTTAAATGCTTCGTCTAATTTCAACTTTTTTTTATCTCTTGTTGTGTTACTGCAATTGACCTAAAAATAGAGTTCTGGTAAGTCGTCGGTGTTGGAGAGCATTGTTGGAAGAGATTTTCTTCCTAGAGGATCTGGTTAGTTTTTATGTTTGAATTACTTTAATTTTCTTCATTTTTACTATCATGGTGTTCTTTTGAGATGATGAATCAGCCATGCATGGCTATATTCAGGGATTGTCACAAGGCGACCATTGGTGTTGCAGTTGCATAAGACGGATGGCGGAGAAGAGTATGCTGAATTTGGACATATGCAACGGAGGCGGTTTACTGATTTCTGTATGTGAAGTGACGGGCATTGAATTTTTTTAATATTAATAATTGTGTAAGTTGTTGTGTTTCTAGAGTATAGTCTACTAAGGAAAAAAAGCTACTCTTTTTGCTTCTGTTTCTTTTCGCTAGTAGTGCTTAGAGGGTATTTGGGATTGCATATATGATATATGCAGCTCATGCTTATAGCTTATGCACACATGGGAATAAACAGGTATGGAGGTACCAGTACGCTTATTTATAACTTATTTCAGCAAAACATAAGCTGATAAGGCAATCGTTATCTAAACACTTAAAAATGTGTATTGCTAAAAATGAACTCAATAAGCCAATAAGCCCAAAAAAGATGCAATCCCAAACACGCTATTACATGTCTTCAGTATAAACATGCAAACAGGGAGTCATGTTATTTCTGTTATCATTCCATTGCTACTGATTGGAAAATGCAGTGGTATACTGTATTTATGGGCTCGACAACCTTGTCTACATCTTACAATCACCATGATAAGAAGTCTGTCTGCACAATTGTCAGTGACCATATGATATCTGCTTTCATGCAATTGTTTTAATTGGTTTGAAAAGAGGATAGGGAAACTTCTATTGGTTTTGCTAGACTTATTATACGCATTGTTTGTGGGTACATATTTCATAAGTAGTGTGAAGTGAAAACCATTGATATCAATTTTGGTATTGGAAAGGAAGTCATAAGATAATAAGGTCACAGTTAAACACAGTGTCGTTGTTTAGCCCTTTAAATAGTGAACCAGTCTTCTAGGAATCCATGTGCAGGACTCTTTAAGCAGCTACCTAGACGTTGAGCATTTCATAGAGCCACTTAGGAATTAGGATATGTCACCTACCACTTTGATTAGCATGTTATCCTTCAATCCTCTGCATATTAGGTGGGGTGATTTGACATTTCTCAGCTTGTGTTCATCAAACGGATTTTCACAATGCCTAGGTTATCTGTCGCCTCCTTACTTAGAGCTAATTAGAAAAGTAATTGTGTATATAGTGTCAAGATTTTAATCCTCATGGTACTCGATCCAACATAATGCATGCTCAAATGAACTGCTTCTTATTAGTCCCCGCTTACGTGATAACCGCCAAGGGGTTGCTTGTTGAAATCTGTATGTGATACTCTGCACTTTCAGATGAGCTTGATAGCCACTGCTTAGAGCTGGTATCCCACTTGCATCTGATACCCACTGTTCTAGTGTGATGATTTGCATTGTGATGCAAACCTCCGGTTTTTTTTTTTTTTTTTTTTTTTTTTTTTTTTTTTTTTTTTTTTNAAACCCTTGGGAAAAAATCTCCAGTCTTCATGTTTTTAAGATTTTAGTTCCTGTGTTAGGTATATAATCCTTTGCCCAAGTGAGTGAGGAGTTTGAAAGGGACCAAAAACTATACATCGCCGGGAGAGTATTGGAACCTCACAGTTCTGTAAGGCTGGATTGTAGACGTGTATCTGCACGTGTGGTCTCATCTCTCAAATTAATGATTACAAACTTTCACTCATCTTTACCATTTATAGTTTTAATACATGCCTAGCCTCTCTCTGAAATTCATGCTATTATAAGTGTGTGTGTGGGATTTTTTTTTTAATCCCTCGTGCACGGTTTTGGGTTCATCGATATGGGAAGCTTATATTTACATTTACATTTCCTTCACAGCTTTGGTACGTCAGGAGATTCAAGATGAAACAGACAGAATCACTGGGAAGTCAAAACAAATATCTCCAATTCCAATTCATCTCAGCATATATTCCCCTAGAGGTGGGCTTCCGTCGTACATAATCTTGTAATCTTGCGATGTAGTGAGTTTAGAAGTTTATCCTGAACGCACATTCTACATTTACCTTTCATATGATACTAATACCACGCTTTACTTTTTCTGCAGTTGTCAACTTAACTTTAATCGATCTACCTGGACTGACGAAAGTTGCTGTTGGTATTACTCTTTACCATATATGACTGTCGTTGCATTATGTGATTGATTTGGGCTTCGTCTTATTCAAAGAGCATATTTATTTGCAGAGGGACAACCTGAAACCATTGTGGAAGACATAGAAAAGATGGTTCGAGCTTATGTTGAGAAGGTAATTTAAGTCTGCTCATTTCTTTTAAGCACTAGTAATTTCTTTCTTAATGTTTTTTCGTCTTGCATGCCACCTTCTTAAATCTGACACCTAATGACAATTATGTGAGCTGTAGCCCAACTCTATAATACTAGCAATATCACCTGCCAACCAAGATATTGCAACATCGGATGCTATTAAACTTGCTAAGGAGGTGGATCCAACAGGTATTCTTACGTTATTGTTATTGATATGCTTGTCTTTTAGGATTTTTCTACGATACTCTTGTTTCCGTCCCATGAATTCCCCTACTGATCATTAAATCCTAAACTGATCAGGTGAAAGGACCTTTGGTGTGTTGACCAAGCTTGATCTGATGGACAAAGGAACTAACGCATTAGATGTAAGATCCTTCACTGACAAATTCTAAACCTATACCTTGTTTGTGAATCATTAAGCTAATAACATATTACTCTCCAAAAGTCAGAAAGGGAATGGGTCGAAAGTCGCCAAAAGTAGATGCATAAACCTCCTAAATCATTTGATTGAAAAGATCAGTTTATTTTTGTATGGCCATGTATTCCCTTTGGCCATATATTGTGCGGTTTCTGGGATGTTAAAAACCGGATATCCAATCTTTTAATTAGTAAGAAAAAGATTTTTACAAGTATGGACATGTACTGCATTGGGCCAACCAAACTCAACCTGTGTCAAATTCTTTACCTTTCTTGACCCAAGCTCGTTTCAGATCATTATTGCTCAACCTGCTTGACTTGCTTTGCCACCTCTTTCACATATCCAATATTGATGTCAATACCATCTTTTTTTAAGGTCCTTGAGGGCAGAGCTTATCGACTGCAACATCCGTGGGTGGGGATTGTGAATAGATCCCAAGCTGATATTATGAAAAATACTGATATGATGTATGCAAGGCGGAGGGAGGAGGAGTACTTTTATACCAGTCCTGACTATGGACACTTGGCTAGTAAAATGGGTTCTGTATATCTCGCAAAACTTCTCTCCCAGGTATGATCTGTTTGTTGTTTGTGAACTTATCTTTTCCATGTCTGTTAACATAAATTGTACATGTGTAATGAATGCGGGCTAGGAAGTGTGTCTACAAGTATTACAATGGTGCCTTAACTTTTTCAATACCATACATAGACAACAGCTATGCTTTTACCATCCCCAAAACTTGATTACATTCAGATGTTTTATTGTACAGCATCTGGAATCTGTTATCAAAGCCAAAATACCGGGTATCATTGCCTTAATAAACAAAGGTATTGAGGAAATGGAAGCAGAATTGGATCGTCTTGGGAGACCAATTGCAATTGATGAAGGGGTGAGAAGCTTCTGTCTTTATATGTTATTTATTGCAGTTTTGACCCACTTTACATTTGTGAATGGGTCAATTTGGGTTTTGTTTTGTCATCTCTTTCGGGTTAGGTTAATAAGTTTAGCTCAAATGGGAACAGGTTGATGAGTCAAACGGGTTGATAATTTCCTAATGTTGATTTTTAATGCACATAAGTCACTTAACTGTTTTTGTTAAAAAAATTCAGATAAAATTCAGATTATGAATTTATGATTGTTGTAATATTGTGTGTGTGTGTGTGTGTGTGTGTGTGTGTTATTATTATTATTATTATTAATATTATTATTATTTTTTTATTTTTTTTTTAAATCATAGTTAACGCATTAGTCATTTATTAGTAAATTAGATAGAAGTGTTTGCTGGTCAGACCAAACTGGCTTGTTCTATCTGTACTAAATATGACTCATTTCAACCCTGACCTGTTTTGACCCGTTAACTGACCCGCTCATCTTGACAGTTGACACCTCTAGATACTTCACCTTGCACCCTTACTGCCTTCATTTAACCAAAATGCTGAATTTCAGGCTAAATTGTACACCATTTTGGAACTCTGTCGTGCTTTTGACAAGATATTCAAAGAGCATCTAGATGGAGGGTAAGCAAATCTGTTTCCAGATGGGATGTTTATCACTTTTGTTGTGATAGTATACTGACAAAAGATGTTTGTGGTGTCAGGCGGGCTGGAGGTGACCGAATTTATGGAGTCTTTGACAACCAGCTTCCTGCTGCTTTGAGAAAACTTCCATTTGATAGGCATCTTTCCCTGCCAAATGTGAAGAAAATTGTTTCAGAGTCAGATGGATATCAACCTCATTTGATTGCTCCAGAACAAGGTTATCGACGCCTTATCGAGGGGTCATTGAGTTATTTTAGGGGACCAGCTGAAGCTTCCGTAGACGCTGTAAGTAACTTCCACTTCTAATCAGTTAGGGGATATGAATAATTCCGTGTGCGTAATGTAAATCAATCTTAAGTGTTTGGATAAACAGATTCTGCTTCTGATTATTTAGGGGTAAAATAACCACTCATACTATTTACAACAAAACTGATTATCTAAGGGTAAATTAAATTTACATATTCATACCTTAGTTTCAACCTAATTTGCTGAACTTCTATTTCCATTTCACTGGAGGCATCCATTTTTTTTTCCACAAGAATGTCATTATTGGTCAGTTTATATGTTGATTTTCAAAATAAGCTGATTCTGCTAAACCCTCGTAACAATTTAGTAAATATTTATTACAGCTTCAAACGCTAAAAGTGCATCCAAACACCATTTTCTACAACCTGTTTCATGACAACTCATTGTCTAATTCTGCTGGTTTAAAAATCACATAATCACTTTGTAAACACATGTCCAAACATCCCGTAGTTCCATGTAGATCCGACCTTCAAAGTTAGTAAAGTGTTCATATATTGTCTGCAACTTACTCATAAATCATTCTTCAGGTGCATTTTGTTCTTAAAGAACTTGTCAGGAAGTCAATTGGAGAAACTAAGGTCAGGCTCGAGAAGCACACATGTTCATGATATAATACAACACTTGTTTTTATTTTAACATGTGAAGTGATTGAAGCAGGAGTTGAGGCGGTTTCCATCACTTCAAGCTACTCTTGCTGCTGCTGCTACTGAAGCATTGGAAAAATTCCGTGCGGAAAGCAAGAAAACCGTTATCAGATTGGTGGACATGGAGTCATCTTACCTGACAGTTGATTTCTTTAGAAAACTTCCTCTGGAATTTGAGAACGGGCCCGCTCCTTCACCTGCTACAGACCGCAGAGCTGTATCTGCTGATCGCAGAAATCCACCTTCAGATCGTGGTATCCCATCTGCAGAACGTGGAAACCCTACTGACCCGTTAGGGGATCGTTATGGAGATGCACATTTTAGGAGAATTGGCTCAAATGTATCGTCTTATATCGGTATGGTGTCTGACACACTTAAGGTCACAATCCCGAAGGCAGTTGTTTATTGTCAAGTCAAAGAGGCCAGGAATAATCTACTCCATTACTTCTACACGCAAATAGGAAGGAAAGAGGTAAATCTTGTGAAAACTTGCTCATCGCTTTTTTTTTCCTAGAGGTGATAAAATGGATGGGCCAGGTGGGTTATGCAACGGACAAATTGGTTGGATCGTCTCGAGTCTTGACCAGGAACACTTTGTCCAAACTTTAATATATTATTCTTCTTTTGAAAAAATATTGTTTCACTTTTGGCGATTTTTGACTCATTTTTTAGCTATTGATTAAAAACTATTTTGTGTTGATGATAAATATTATCTAAAGCAATCCATTCATACATAAACGGTTCAAAATTGTCACTTGTATTTCTCTAACATGTCTAGTTGTTCGTTTTACAACTCGTTGCCATTTGAGCCCTAAATTAGTGGTAGATCCTTGATTGTTTGCAGTGTAGCTTACTAAACTGCGAAACAGTCATCACTAACACTGTTAGTTTATGTGATCTAACTAGTAAACTGCAAATTTTTTCAGGGTAAACAGCTGGGGGACTTGCTAGATGAAGATCCATCTTTGATGTCACAGAGACAAGAACTTGCAAAAAGACTCGAGTTATACAAGAAAGCAAAAGATGAAATCGAATCTGCAGTGTTGGTGCGTTGATATCTTTATTTTGTAAGTTGTATTGTCATCATCTTTGCACTTCAAGCTGGTTTTAATTTGGCTTTTAAAATGCTCTGCACATACGGTGTGATTATTATCGAGAATAGAAGAATAATGTATATCTGTCAAAACTAATGCTCTCTCGATATGTATAAATGCGTGTATCTTATTTTATCATTTGTTGCCTCTGCCCTGAAATTGGCATCTTTCTTTAAACTTAACTTGCTGCACAATATACTGGTAATCAATTTCTGCTCAGAAGTTCACAGCAAGAGTTGCCTCCTAATGAGAAGTGTGCTATCTAGTGTTTTTATTTCAATGCCAGTGTGCTAACAATTGTGAACCTCCAAGATCGGCTTCATTAAAGTCACAATTTCCGACAACACTTCCCACCGGTGAACAACCAATACTCAATCGACTGTCTTTTTCTTTTCTTCACCGCTTACCCACACCGAAGCTGAAGACATTTATCGAAACCTCCTGTTTCGACGCCTTCCGACATCTCCATGTTTTCTGTCGAGCTATCAGTTTTATTTTTGGAAAAGAAGATTGAATTGTATGTAAAAATGTACATAAATTATGATTTGGTTTGAATGTTTAAAAAGTATATGTTAAAAGTGGGTTGGGAATTTTTTTTTATTATTTATTTATTTTTAGCCATTGCATTATATGATTATATCCGTTCCCTAACGTTTAGAACTTTAGATTAAAAAAATATAATAAAAAAATACGAACGGTGTGCAGGGGTGGATTGAGGGGGGTTCCCGGGAGTACACGGAAACCTCATAGATTTATCTTACGCAGTGTAAAAATTTGTTAAAAACACTATTTTTTTGAAAATAATTCTGGTCTCAAAACTTTTGCGTTATAAATTTTGTTTATTCTTAGGATTTGCACCTGATGACCTATAATCTTAAGTCTGCTACTGACGGTGTGGCTACGGCGCCAGTACCGGCACACTACCACGACGCCATTGGTTAAAAAATTTGCCAACGTATTGTTTGTTCCCCTCACCATGTAATACTAGTTCCAAATTTTCAATAGACAAAAAAAAAATAAAAAAATAAAAATAAAAATAAAATAAAAAATCAATGGACCAACTTGCCAACCAGAAAAAATAGAGTAGTGATATTTCCACATAGGAATTTACTTCATAATTATGTGGGACCTACATAAATTTTATTTGTAAAATTTATATGGGTCCCACTAAATATATGTGTATGAAGTAAATTACTATGTGCACATATCACGACCCGAAAAAATATCTTCTGTTTGCGTTCTCTACAAACCCGCGGAAAAGGCAAAATTTGAGTAAAACCCAAAAAAGAAAATTTCAAATACCAAGAGAATCCAATCTTCACCGTCAAAAAAATAACCCCCTAATCCAACGGCCAATACTCCCGATCCGCGTGAAACACAACCCACCAATCACAACACACCTCCACCCACCTATATAACCAACCCCACAATTACTTCATTCTCATCATCACATCACACACAGTAAACACACCTTCAAAAACACGCACGCACACTTTATCAATCTAAAAAATGGCACCAAAGGCAGCAGAGAAGAAACCCGCAGCAGAGAAGAAGCCAGCAGCAGAGAAGGCACCAAAGCCCAAAGCCGAAAAAAAGCTCCCAGCAAAGGACACGTCAGGAGACAAGAAGAAAAAGAGACACAAGAAGTCAGTAGAAACCTACAAGATCTACATCTTCAAGGTTTTGAAACAAGTGCACCCTGATATTGGGATTTCAAGCAAAGCAATGGGAATTATGAATTCCTTCATTAATGATATATTCGAGAAACTGGCTGCCGAGAGTTCCAAGCTTGTGAGGTATAATAAGAAGAATACTCTTTCGAGTAGGGAGATTCAGACTGCTGTGAGGTTGGTCTTGCCTGGTGAGCTGGCTAAGCACGCCGTCTCTGAAGGCACCAAGGCTGTCACCAAGTTCACCAGCGGTTAAAAAATTGTAGAAAGTGGATGTTGAAATTGACGACTGTTTTTAATTAATGGAAGAGATGTTATGTTCTAGGTTTATTTTGTTGTTTGATTTTCTACATGATGGATTGTTATGGGTTATTGATTAATCTGTTAAAAGCCTTGTTTATCTCTAATTTTAATGAAGGGGGTGTTTGTTTCGGCTTATATAGTTGGCTTATAGCTTATTTGGTTTTGGGCTTATGTTTCATATGCTCACTTTTTGTGGGTTATTTGAAACTTTCGGCTTATAATTATATAAGTTTATTATGTCACAATCAACTTATATAAGTTGTAAAGCTTCAAAATAAGCCTCAAAAAGTGAGCTTATGAAACATACGCCCAAAATCAAATAAGCCATAAGTCGGCTATATAAGCTAAAATAAACACCCCTGAAATGTAAAACAACTTGAATATTAAGAATATCGTTTACATCCTAAATGTTGCCAGAAAAATTAGACATAATATTACAACTCAGAATTTACTGATACGATTCAAACAGCAACATGACACACAGATGGATAAAAGGAGAAATGTGTTGATCCAGTTACTGATGTTTAGATGGTTTTGCATCGGTTTGGTTTTAGGCATTTACTGTGAAACAAGAATTACAACCAGAGGATCTTTATCCCTGCTAACCTGTTATACCATATACACCGCCCACGTCTGAAGACACAACACCCCTCTTTAACCTGCACTATCAACTCTTAGGCTTCTACTGCATTGCATCAGTAAAACCAAAGTCTTTGATGTCGATCTGCCCTGTTTCTCAGCAACATCTGCCTCAACATTTGTCTCCCTTATATTATTAGCAACTCGATAAATTCTCAACACATTGTTTAGCCACTAAGGAGAATCAATTGCTTTATCCACACATCCCACAGCTTCCTTGGAGTGGCAATATATTACTGTATACATTTGCTGAAAACAATTTTGATTTATTATTATTATTATTTTGCTTTCACTTCATAAATGGCTTCCAATTCAGTTAAATTAACAGAAAAACATGCCTTTATTAGTTTCTAAAACACCATGATTTCCTTTAAACACTTCAGCATTCCTAGCCAGTAGCCACCCATATTGATCAACTTTGGAAAAATCACTAATATCCATTTTTTTAGCCTTATCCCCCACAACTTTAGACATAGCAGAAGCAGATCATCAATCAATCCCGAATGATCCAGATCCTACCATCTCACACCAAATTCCTCATGCCTCAACACAATGAACGGAAATTTGATCCACTGTTTGAACCAGCTCCACATCGTGGGCAGTTTTCATCATCTGACGTAAAACACGCTTCACTCTAGCAGCATTTTAGCCATATGCCAACACCCTTTCTTACTTTGGGAGACCCACATCCATCGACAAACGAAACACTAAACGAATTCAAAAAACTGCTCAACCAAACGAACAATCTTCAATAAACTTTTTCTTCTTCTTATCTTCTTCATGACTATAAGAATCTAGCTCTTATACCACTTGTTGGTAATTCAAATACGAAACAAATAAACAAAATCGACAAACGAAGCGGAAGTTATACTCAAAGTTATCAAACCAAATTCAAAGGTATCAAACAAAAAATTTTAATTCAAATGTACAAAGAAAACTAGTGTCATTAATCTCTATTTCATAAGAAACCAATGACCTAATTGCCAAATTCTAAGCCGAATCAAATTACAAAACATACAAAAAAAAAAAAAAAAAAAAAAAAAAAAAAAAAAAAAAAAAAAAAAAAAAAAAAAAAAAAAAAAAAAAAAAAAAAAAAAAAANTTGATAAGCTTAAGAGTTGGAATGTCCCCTATTTCAAGTGGTATCTCTTCAAGATCACAACAATCCACAATCTCTAATTGTTTCAGACATGGAAAGTTGATACTATAAGCTTCCCACTGCTTGATATTTAACTTCTCAAGTCTCAAAAATTGCAGTTGTTGAAATTGCGCCTCATCTGTCTTCCACAGGGACCCATCGAAGGCATCCGCTCTTAGTTTGAGAACCTCAAGGTTAGGTAACAATTGAATGATTGATATGTCACTCCAAGGTAGATGACACCTTACTAATGTAAGTTTTTTCAATGTCGTAGAGAAACTGATTTGATTATTTCGACAGTTTGGCTCACCTTTTGGCAGTTTTGGCTCACTTTGTTCTCTTCTGTTGATTCCAGTTAACTTCAAGGTTTCAAGGCATGGAAGTAATTCAAAGTCATTTCCCTCATCTGAGTTGAGAATCAATGACATCTTTTTTATGACTGGAAAGTATTTCTGGAAATTTTCTACCAAATCTCCCAACTCCACCTCTGAAATGGTTTGCAAGTTCATTGGCCGATTAATAGAAGGAAGATAAAACTTCTTGTTACTCGACAAATGCCTCAAGTTTACCAAATCTGATATGTTACTTGGTAAAAGTAGAGAGCTCTGACTTGTTTTAACAATGAGGGTTTGAAGGCTCGTTAAATTCAATAACGAGGATGGAAAACCTGATAAATGCCAGATTGCAAGGTACCTTAAGTGGACTAGTAATGATATACCCTCTGGAAAATGAATGAGTTCACAGTTTTGTAGATCTAGCACCCTAAGAAGCGCAAAGGAAGGGAAATGCTCAGCAATGTCATAAGTCCAGGATGCGGTCGTGAGAAAGCAAAAGAGTGTTCGCAAGCTTGGGGTGGGCGGATGAGCAAACTTCATAATGGGAATATCTTGATATGTAAACATACGATGTTGTTTATCTGATACAATAAACTTATAAGACTCTGTCGAGTTTATTCTCTGGAAGAATCTTTCTTCTTGTGCTATTCTCAGGCATAGCTCCCTCACAAGATCATGGACTTTAAAAGATTTGACACCACCATTGGATCTCCTTTCTGCAACAATTACAAGGTTTCTGCCGACTAGATCCAAGAGGTAAGCCTCCCCAATATCCTCAAAGCTTTGATTTTCAGCTTCTTGTATAAATCCCTCAGCCATCCATAACCTAATCAACCATCGGGCAGGGAACTTAAAGTCTTCTGGGAATCCTCCTAAATAAAGAAAGCACTCTTTCAAGTGAAGAGGTAGATGATCGTAGCTTAAAGCTAGTGTTTCCATGTGTTCATTCTCGTCACTAGCAATGTATGACCCAACACTGCAAGAAATTTTTTCCCAGGAATCTTTGTTCTCTGGTTCTTTTGCTAGTAGTCCTGCTATGACAACCACCGAAAGTGGTAGTCCCTGACATTTGTTTGCAATGAACTTTCAAGTTATCCCATGCCTCTTTGCTCCAGATATCATCAATGACAATCAAATACCTCTGACCCTTTAGACTCTTGTGCAACATTTCACGAAGCTTAAAGTCATTAGTGTTTTCTATATCTACTTGAACACCCAAAGATGCCAGGATTTGGATCAACACATCCCGCTTTTTGTATGTTTGAGAAACAGTGACCCATGCACGGATATTGAAATGATACACAATAAAACGATCATTGAATACTTTGGTAGCCAGGGTAGTCTTACCAAGCCCGCCCATGCCAACGATGGAGACGACATCAAGCTGCTTTTGATCTTCCACAAGTTTATCGCGTATGACTTCAACTTGATGATCAAGCCCCACAACAATTTCATCGAATACTTTCTTCGATCCTAGTGTACTTCTGCTGTTGGAAGTTCCAGCAGCTGCACACTGCATTTGCTGGCTTTTAGATGAATCGATCTTCATGTTATCCATGCTTGTTTTAACGAGTTCTTCCTTGATGGACTTGATTGATCTCATAACATGATCAAGATTCAAGAAGGTTCTAAAGACATCAGATCGAGGAGAGTATCCTGTTTTTCTGCAGTGAACACCAGATACAAATAGATCAATGATATCTTGTGCTTCTTCTACTGTGTTTTTGAATCTTCTCTTCAGATATTGCAGTTCTGTATGTACGCCATGAAAAAGGATCTGGATCATGGAGTCAAGCTCTTCATAAAGAAGCTGCAACTGAGGCCTTTCTGATAGAATTGATGGGTGATTGTTAATGAGTGGATTATCGTTGGAGTAAATTAGCTGCTTCAAGTTATCCATGAACAATTCCAAGCCAGTGTATGTCATTTTTAATCAATTTTTCTCTGTATCTGAACAATGTATGTGGTGTCTACTTCAAGCTTTTCTGTATTCGAAAAACATTTGACTTAGTTTGGGTTGAGTTAAATTAATTGATGGTGGTTGGCTATCTTGCTTTCAGTCTCCTTTTTTCTATTCCAATAAGTGCAAATGGGGGCAACTTAAGTTATAAAAATATCTATACATTCAAAGTGTGAATATTGAGATAGTTTATTGACTTTGTTCACGTTTTTAATCTGAAGTATTTTGTTCACCTTATACTTCTAAAGAGATTTTTCTTTACATTATAAAGTTTTAAAGCTTATAATCAATTTGTTATCACATACTTTACATGGTTTGTTCATCGTTTTAAGTGTATCGTATGCAGAACCTACTAACTGTTGTGGAATAACCGCGATAATATCCCACCGACTGGGTAAAGAGTGTGAATATTTCAACACCACAACTATACCTCAAATTAGCTTATTGAAAATTAAGATACTATCAAAATGAACAAGAGATGTAACACCACAACTTATATATTTCTTATTGCTAGAAATATACTACTACAACCAAAGAAAAGAAAAGTGAAGAGAGAACACTACAAGTCTACAAGATTACTTGTGTGTTTTGGTGTGCCTGGAAACAAAAACTAAGCCTCCTATTTATAGGCTTCAAATGATAGATCAAGTTAGCAAGTTGCATACAAGTGGATGAGATCTTGCAAATCTTCCAACTTGCATATCTTGAAAAATCTTGCATATCTAAAGATTCCATATCTTTCTAAGATATCATATCTTATCTTATTATTGAGCCAATATGTAACAAATCTCCACCTTGGCGAAATATCAATTCCTTCAATCTCGCTGTCAACCATCGTTGGTGGAGTGCTCAAACCAATCTTCATGTTGTCACAACATTGATCAAGTCTAAACAATAATTAAACTTGATCCCAGCTACTACTTTAGTCAGCATATCTGCGGGATTCTTAGAAGTATGAATCTTCTGGATTCTGACTCCACCTTCTTCCAGTATCTCTCGTATGAAATGATACCGAACATCAATGTGCTTCGTCCTTGCATGATAAACTTGATTCTTCGCTAAATGAATTGCACTCTGACTGTCAGAATGCATGGTGACAAATTTCTGATTGATTCCAAGTTCACCGAGCAACCCTTGAAGCCAAATTGCTTCCTTTACAGCCTCTGTGATCGCCATATACTCTGCTTCCGTAGTTGACAAAGCAGTAGTTGACTGTAAGGTAGACTTCCAACTAATTGGAGCTTTTGCCAGAGTAAATACATAGCCTGTCGTAGATCTTCGCTTGTCTAAGTCTCCGGCATAGTCTGAATCACAGTATCCTTCTACCCACTGACTACTTCCATGTTCGAATACTAACCCTACATCGACTGTGTTATGGATATACCTTAATATCCATTTAACAGCTTGCCAATGCCCTTTTCCCGGGTTATGCATATACCTGCTCACCATCCCAACAGCATGACTAATATCTGGTCGAGTACATATCATAGCATACATTAAGCTACCGACAGCACTTGCATAAGGCACTTTCTCCATGTATGCCCTCTCTGCATCATTTTTCGGTGACATAGCAGCACTGATCTTAAATTGAGAAGCAAGTGGAGTACTAACTCGTTTTGTTTGCTTGTCATACCTAAAACGCTTTAGAATCCTTCTCAGATATTGTTTCTGAGTCAAACAGAGCTTCTTCAATTTTCTGTCTCTGACTATCTCCATGCCGAGAATCATCTTTGCTTCACCGAGATCCTTCATCTCAAATTCGCTTTTCAACCGAGTCTTTAACTTTTCAATCTCGTCTAGACTTTGAGAAGCTATCAACATATCATCTACATATAAAAGAAGATATACGAAGGACCCATCTTGTAGCCTTTTCAAATAGACACAATGGTCGTACTTGCTTCTTGTGTACTTCGACTCCAACATAAACTTATCAAATCGTTTGTACCACTGCCTTGGGGATTGCTTCAACCCGTACAACGATTTATGAAGCTTACACACTTCATGCTCTTTTCCAGCAACTTTGAATCCTTCTGGCTGAACCATATAGATTTCCTCTTCCAAGTCTCCATGTAGAAATGCAGTCTTCACATCCATCTGAACTAGTTCCAAATCCAACTGTGCTACCAAAGCCAACAAAATTCTAATAGAGGAATGCTTTACCACTGGAGAAAAAACTTCATTGTAATCAATTCCCTCTTTCTGAGCGTAGCCTTTAGCTACCAATCTTGCTTTGTAGCGAACATCATCTTGGCTAGGAAATCCTTCTTTCTTTGCATACACCCATTTGCATCCAATCGCCTTCTTCCCTTCTGGGAGGTTGGTCAACTCCCATGTCTGATTCTTTCGAAGAGACTGCATTTCTTCGCTCATGGCAATCCTCCACTTCTCGCTCTCTGAGTCTTGAACTGCTTCAGAGTAAGTAGTAGGAACATCATCAGCTGCAATTGAAGATGCACAAGCCACCATATCATTAAGGCGAGCAGGCCTTTTAGTGTTTCTTTTGGGCTTGCTGGTAGCAATTGATTCATGTTGTTGCTGATTCATGTTGTTGCTGTGGAGGTTCTTCGGTTTGAACCTCCTCTTCTTCATAATCTCCTTCTACCATAGGAGAATCATCAATTGTTTCTCTATCATCTGGTACAATTATTCTTTCAAACTCCACCTTTTTGGGAGTTCCATCTAACTGCTTAGCATTCACCTTCTTCAACATGGTAGATTCATTAAAGGTGACATCCCTGCTAAAGATCGTCTTCTTCGTTTCTGGACACCATAGACGATAGCCTTTGATTCCAGAGGTGATCCTCATGAACAATGCTTTCTTTGCTCTGGGATCCAACTTTGATTCCTTCACATGATAATATGCAGCGGAACCAAAAACATGCAAGGAATCATAATCCGTAGCAGGTCTTCCATACCATTTCTCAAATGGTGTTTTCCCATCAATAGCAGTAGATAGCAAACGATTAACGAGGTGACACGCATACGTCACAGCTTCAGCCCAAAATTCTTTACCCAACCCAGCATTGGATAACATACACCGAACTTTCTCCAGCAAGGTTCGGTCCATGCGTTCTGCCACCCCGTTCTGTTGTGGTGTATGCCTGACAGTGAAGTGTCTGACAATGCCTTCGTCTTCACAAAATTTTGTGAACTGATCATTTTTATACTCTCCGCCGTTATCTGTTCGGAGATGTTTGATCTTTCTGCACGTCTGAGTTTCCATCATCTTTTTCCATTTGATGAACACTCCTAGCACTTCATCCTTTGTCTTCAACGTGTACACCCAAACT
>LBNU01030967.1:0-35816 GCA_014162995.1 Artemisia annua | reverse complement strand
CTTTGCCATCCACCATTTTGTGTACAAATTAATTTTCAATAGCTTCAACCAAAAAAACCAACGTAATTCTTTTCTGATGTGGAGGATCAAAATAAATTGCAACCACAGAGCATACTAAGAATAGCCTCGGCTCTTGATACCACTTGTTGTGGAATAACCGCGATAATATCCCACCGACTGGGTAAAGAGTGTGAATATTTCAACACCACAACTATACCTCAAATTAGCTTATTGAAAATTAAGATACTATCAAAGTGAACAAGAGATGTAACACCACAACTTATATATTTCTTATTGCTAGAAATATACTACTACAACCAAAGAAAAGAAAAGTGAAGAGAGAACACTACAAGTCTACAAGATTACTTGTGTGTTTTGGTGTGCCTGGAAACAAAAACTAAGCCTCCTATTTATAGGCTTCAAATGATAGATCAAGTTAGCAAGTTGCATACAAGTGGATGAGATCTTGCAAATCTTCCAACTTGCATATCTTGAAAAATCTTGCATATCTAAAGATTCCATATCTTTCTAAGATATCATATCTTATCTTATTATTGAGCCAATATGTAACACTAACCAACGCATTTGCTGTAGTAGGTAATATTATTATTAATAATTCTGTAATATTCATACAACAATAGGAACTGAGGCGAGCTCAGTTACTATATATCCTTGCTGCTCAAGGTCGGTTGTTGTTACCTCCATACAGCTCGTGAAATTTCTTGTGAGCGTATGTACCATTCGACATGAATTGGCAAAAGATGCTCATATATGCAAAATAAATTATGTGACATCTGCCTGTAGACCTTGTAATGTGTTCAAGACAAAGAATTAAAGAATCATTATTATGTAAACATTATTATTAAGACTTTAGTAATTGTATTTTATGTATTTTAGTCAAACGGGTATATTCTATGAATGGGTAAAACTGTTAACCCAAACACCCCGTTTCTAGTTAAGTTAGTTACTATGGTTAGATGACAGTTATTTCTAAACGTTGTAACGTTTAGAAACAAAAGAAACAACGTTTAGTAGCAACGTTTGGTATTGTATATATAGGTTTTCATACAGATTACTTTGTAACACAATTCATTATCAATAGAAGTATATTTGTAGAAAGCTTTGTTCTTTACTCGTATTACTTTGCATACAATTTTCATTCACAGCCAAACTCACAAAATGGCAAACTTCAATCACATTCTAAATCACACAAATGTTGGCAAGAAACCTGTAAAACATTGGTATCAGAGCCTTGGCTCTAGACCATGGGATACGCCAACATCTCAGAACACTGGTGGAATTTACTCAGGCAAATACTTGCTTAGAGAAACCCCAAATCATTTGTATCAATGGAGTAGTAGAAGGAAAAGTATATCACCCAAAGCAAAAGCAATGTTGGTGAACAAGGTTCTGGAGAATGAAGCATTTAACGAGGCCAAGATGAAACAGAAGGAAGAAAAGAAGAAAGCAAGGAAGGAAAAGAAGAAAACAAAGAAAGAAAGAAACGCCAAATGTTATATATGCAAAGGAAAAGGACATGCCTTTTGGGCATGTGAATACAGGAAAAAGTTGGCAGTTGCAGAATCAAATAAGGAAGATATGATCAAGTCACAAATACTTGATGAAGAAGTGAAGTACCCAGAAACAGTGCATGTGATAGGAGACTTCATGCTTGAAGGTTCACAACACAACACATGGAATGAAATCTGGTACATCAGCAAACATTATAGGTTCCATCTTTGCCCTAGTAGAAATCTATTCAAGAAAATACACTACAGTTTCAAAATGATAGGCAAAGAGGAAACAGAAAACAAGTTCATTTTTTCATATGGTATGGGGGATGTTGCGGTGGATACTGAAGAAGGAGAAGTCATAATAAGAAATGTTCAATATACCCCAGAGGTATCATTAAACATTCTTAGTTATGAACTTCTGGTGGAACAAGGTTACAAGATCAGAATTGACAACACAAAATGTACAATCAAGTACATGTATGATGAAACAAAGGCTGCAAATGAAAGTGAGACATGGACAGACAACATGGATCATGGATGGGGACAGAAGAAAGCAATTGATGATCACAACAAATATTTGGACAAGTATTTTGAATCATTGGATCAAAATGAAGAAGGTTCACTTGTCAAGGGATTGGAGGAACTCAGATGTGATAAAGATGAAGTCCATGATTACATTGATGATGACTTTATCAGTCACAATGGTACACTTTATGCTTTGAAAGTTAATTCCTTTAACAGGTTTTTATCTTTCATGAACTTGATTAAAAAAGATGCCATTGTTCATAAAAACTGGGATGTGTTCAGTAGAAAGTACATAGATATGTTAAAATGGTTCTATATGGTTTATCTCAATTATGATTATTTGGATGAAATACCACCAATGGTTGGGGTGATAAAAGTTGATCTGCTTGCATTACACAAAATAGTAGAATGTTTGGGAGGATATGTTGCAGTCACTTTAGGTGGCAAATGGAACAAGATAGCACAGATGCAAGGACTAACAACTGAGGATGGAGACACAATAAAAGAGTGTTTTCAAAAGTTTATAGATATGGTTGTTATGTACTATGACACTGCTCAAATCAAATGGACAACAGAAGAGCCAGAATTTGAAAAAGGTGAAAGCAGTTACACTGCAGAACAAAGGAACCTAGGAGGCTTGGAAGGATTGACAGTTAGGGATGGGCATGCACAACAAGAAGCAAACCGGCTTGGTGTTAGGAATGAAGCACAAATGGATGGAGGAGCAAGCAGTGGAAACAGTGACTTTGATGTCATTGTTTGAAGATTGAAGAAAAGGCACCCAAGAAGACTTTGATCTTAACACATTAGGGGGGAAATGTAGACCTTGTAATGTGTTCAAGACAAAGAATTAAAGAATCATTATTATGTAAACATTATTATTAAGACTTTAGTAATTGTATTTTATGTATTTTAGTCAAACGGGTATATTCTGTGAATGGGTAAAACTGTTAACCCAAACACCCCGTTTCTAGTTAAGTTAGTTAGTATGGTTAGATGACAGTTATTTCTAAACGTTGTAACGTTTAGAAACGTTGTAACGTTTAGAAACAAAAGACACAACGTTTAGTAGCAACGTTTGGTATTGTATATATAGGTTTTCATACAGATTACTTTGTAACACAATTCATTATCAATAGAAGTATATTTGTAGAAACCTTTGTTCTTTACTCGTATTACTTTGCATACAATTTTCATTCACAGTCAAACTCACAAAATGGCAAACTTCAATCACATTCTAAATCACACAAATGTTGGCAAGAAACCTGTAAAACACTGCCATCAAATGATAGTCCTTTATGGATCATCCCTATGTCTTTCTTTACAAGAAACACCAAGTTTTTTAGGCAACCATACAAGAAATGACCAACGAATTTATATTATGTATGTCCTCATTTTTTATATACTTGTTGTTTTAGAAACTTACTGAATTAAGTTACTGGAATTCTTCCGATAAACACCTTTGTTGATTAACGACAATTGCCATTTAGAACTGTACAAGGGAGTGTAACTGAAACCAGACTACATGCTTATGCTGGACTGTTACAAGGGAATGACCATACACGAGTGACGAGTAATATCCAAATCAAAGTTACATGATACAAAAAGAAACAACATCAGATCTTCCTATTAAATGCACAATATACTCTACAGTTGCCTTCATAGCATGCTTCAAGATGTTAACCTTGTTCCTAAACGGCACAAACTTTTGACCAAAAAAAAAAAAAAATGTACAACCCACCATTGTACCCTAACTCAATACTTTTCCCTGTTTATCATTTAGAAGTTCAAACGCATACCAACAACTTAGTTGATCCTTCATGGCTGAGATGTCTTCATTGTACACTTGCAATTAATCCAGACCTTCAGAGTTTTACCTTCTTTTTGAGTATTTACTGCTTCCATTTCTTCAACTTACCCTATAGACAAATGTAACATATCGGCCGCCACACAAACACTAAACTTGAAGTACATGACCAAATTTAACACTTGTAAAAGATGGATGCATTTTTTTGAGATAACTAATGTCAATCACTTTATTTTTCATCATTTACTTGGTTTACTAAACAGCTTTTGGGACTTCTAACAATGGTCTTATCTTGGGTTTGTTTCTTAGTATCCCACTCCATATCGTTCGTTTTGCAACCCTTAGAACTTTGTGTTATTAACCTCTCGCGTCTGGGTTATGTCCTTCACCTGAAGGACTGAAGCAATGGACATAAAAGCCACGATTCTCTTTTGATGTTCAAATTCTAGTTATAGTTAATTACATTATGTCAGCACCAAAGGTCTTTGGCCTGGTGGAGTGTGAGTTGCCATCAACCAAGAGGTTGTGAGTTCAAGCCTCGCTAGAGGCATTTAGGAGATACATAGCGTGGGATAGGTGGATCTGATAAATATTTAAATTTAGAAAAATGAATGTCCCAGATCCTATCATCTCACACCAACTTCTCCATGCTTCAACAAGATGAATAAAAAGATGATCCACTGTTTCTGAACCTGTTCCGCATTGTGGGCCGTTTGTTTCATCTGATGTAATCAGGTACACTCCTCTATCAAACTTTTAAGATGGACCCTTTTGATTAGCATCTGCCAACGCCATTGCCTTACTTTTGGTGGAGCCCTAATCTGTGGCTGCTATTCGTTGGTTACAGCTCCTGTGAAACTACTGTATGTAGCTTTTTATTCCTCTTCATGAATGGTTAATCTTTCAACACTTTTTGCTAGAATCAATTATTTGACATCTAGCAATAAAATATCCTTCTATCAATGAATACTTTCAACTGTAGTATGGCACATTGTTTATACTATTCCTATGTTTTCTTATAGTGGAAGGAATTCAGATTATGTGTGCCTGTTATTAGTTAGTCCGTTAATCCATGAAACCGTACTGAACCATCTAATATAAGTTCTATTCATTCAGGCTTTTTTATTTTGCACAACAATTGCTAATCAGAACCGCGCAAGGGGTGTAAACTGAACCCAACAGACTACATGCTCATACAGTACTGGTACTAACATCCAAAAGAAAATCACAATATACAAAAAGAATCAAGCATCAGATCATCCTTTCAGATGCTCACAATAATCCACAAATGTCTTTCTTCTTCTTCTTCTTCTTATTTTTCATTATTATTATTTTTTTTTGAAGGGCAATCTACAAATGGGTTTGAGTACACTTGCGACAGTAGCATTCACAAATTTTGACTAAAAGAGTATTATGAGCCACCCTTCCAGCTCATCGTTCCCGAAACTAATACCATATAATCAAGGATTCACGGAAGAGTTAAAAGCTTATACAGGTGGTTCGTAGATCAATCAAGGGTCCAAGAAAGGGTCGAGATCTTATCCAGGGGTTCAGAACACGCTAAAAGACGGTATGTTGCATCTGAGGAGAAATTGAAGGTATCAAGGAGTTCAGGCAAGGTCCATAACACACTTTGGTTTTCATTTGTCTTCTATACTAGTTCAGTTAAGGTTGGTTATCACAATTTCAAGAAATGCAAAAGCAAGATACAACGTCGTTTCAAGGTTCATCATTTCAATTTCAAGTTTATTCAAGATTAGTAGGTAACTAGGTATCAATAGTTGTTTATGTAATTTGCTGTAGTTTCATCAAATGTATCATCATTTTGGGATCTTCTTGATCTCATTTTCAATATAATGTTCACTTTTGCCAAAGAAAAAGAAATTATTGTGGTGCTGATTTCTTATATGCTCTATAAGTATTAATACACAAACTGGGTGACTAATTCCACTTTTTTTATGATCAAACATCCCTGTTGCAACGCTCAGCTCAAGCAAAACTTTGTTACAGTCAAGTAAATAGGCAATACACATACGTCTTCATCGACGAAATTATTTCATCCTGTTAGAGAAAATTACATCAATTGTCATGTATACGCGTTTTATGGATATTTCAAAAACCACGTTATCAACCATGTACGATGCATAGGTGCAATCATCTTACAATAATATACACGCTCTGAACTTTATCTAACCGGCTACATTTTAGGTTCAATGTGTTTCAAAATGCTTTTCTACATCTTTTAGACTTTTACAAGTTAAAACCATTACATTGTTATCACGTTTCAACTATATATCAGTTTCGTGTTTTGTGTGTTTTGTATTGCGAGAGAATAATGCATGTAGCAAAGGAAAAACACAAGATGGGATGTCACAAAGATGAATGACTGTAGTTTCTATACAAGAGAAAAAGAAAAAATGAAAGATAAATGAGGAGCTGGTAATGATATAGTTAAGAAATATATTTCAAAAAAAGTGTGAATTTGTTGGAAACACGCTGATCCCGGGTGCCTTGCTATTGTCCACCTAGCTCAAGCAACTCTCCTGACCTAGTGGGTCACCAACTGGAGTGAGCACGAACCGAGATTCGAACCCTTAACCTTTTATCAACAAAATCTCTCCGATAGGCCAATGAGTTTTTTGGAGGTGGGTACCAACTGAGCGAAAGCCCTTTGTTAGTTAAGGAATATATCAGCGTTTCACTTATGTATTACTTACACCTAGCAAACTTGTTTGTTTTGTAAATTCCATAAGTCATTATTATTATTACGATGTATCATGTGTGAACACAAATGAATTTATTCCATAAGTCATGATAAATTCACTTTCTCAGTGAGAATGAAACTAACCAAGAAATTCCACAAAAAGAATAAAAAAAAAGTGTGCATGAAATTTTTTAGATCTTTTAGGTGAATATTCACTTGGTTGCGGTTGCTTTACGCTTCATCTTTCTTTTCCATTGCATTCTGGCAACTTTGAGGAATAATAACTAATAAGTTGCAATTATAAGGACAAATTTAACAGTGACTACATGTTTTGGGCGGTTTTTACAAAGCTTCAACTTAGTTTTTTGCGGTAAGACAAGTCGAGTAACATGTTGAAAATCAGTAATTGGTTCTTTTTCTTACGGTAAGTATTTATTCGCGCGCTACGACTACGAATACCTTCTAATTACAAATTTTGGCGAGCTATATTTAGTGACTAGCCTTAGGCCCGCCCTGATGGGGCGCTAGCCTTAGGTCTTGTTATTAAAAATAAAAATGTATTACATGTATTCTATAAAAAAATATATTATATATATAATCCGTAAATGCATAATCTTGACAGACATAGTCATACAACAGATATTTGTAAATAAAAAACTGAGTGAAGGTAAATATCATTGAGTGTATTGTTTAAGTGTCAGAAATATCATATACAAATCAACATCATGAATAGAAGAAGACTACTAAAAGTAACTCCTCACTTCTACTTCTAATATCAGGTTAATGTAACTTTTTTCTATTTGGGAAAAGGGATATTACACAGTTCTAGCCAAAGATTAGTGAATCACACATAAATCAAAGCGTATACATTTCGCTCTTTCTTTTCTTCTTTTGATTCTGCACCAACTTTCTTCTTCGGTTGTTGCACGTCTTTCGGTTTACTATTATCTTTCAACATCTTCGGTTCCCGAGATCCAACTGGGTACATCCTCCCTATGGAAGATATCCCATAGAGCACAACCATATTCAATATTAGAAGCTTTCTTAGCGTAGGTTATACTTAACAACTTATTCCTGCTTTAAAAGTCATATTAAATTAAAGCTTATACAGACATTTCCAAATAACTTAATAGCTTTGAAAAACATACAAAGTTATAAAGCTCCTCAAATAAGCTTAACCCAAACACCCTTTAATATATGTCACAGATCCATTCCACAGTGTCTTTTTTATTTTATTTTTATTTTTTTTATTTTTTATTTTTTTTTTGTAAATAAACACTTCTATTGCACGGTATTACTATGTCTGGTACTTCTAGATGCAAATCCAAACAGGCCCTAATAAAATAAACCAAAAATTTCACATAGAAGGCATAGTTCCAAGGATAAGGACAACATATGTGTCTTAAGACCGTAGAATCAAAGTCAAGTTGGAACAACTTTAGCAAAATTGGCACCAACCAAAATGTTGGGCTTAAACAATAAAAATATAGTGAAAATTTCTACCCATAACTTTACTATGTGGCTTATTGGATTGTGCACAACATAAAAAAACCTGATTAGTTCATTTTTGATATCAAATAATAACTATAATACCAATTACCTTTTGGTTGATATTTCAGATCAACACAAAGAAATAACGATGACTAATCAAACTTACTCCAAATTAAAAGTAACTCATATCGTGAAGGTAGAAACTTTTGATCATTAGCTACATATGGGCTAATTTGGGTTATGTTTATCTCTGACATGTCATCAAAAATGTTTTAGCAAACATATGAATAGAAATGGGTCAAAAGGGTTGAATGTTATCTAAAATATATTAAAAAGCATATAAAAAATTAATCATTTATAATAAAAGCAAAGTATATCATTATAGTAATACTCTAGTATTTTGTAATCTTGTTAAAAACATTAACTATGCATACAATATATTAAAGTGTCACTGAATTTTCCCAACAATATCCGCTCTAAGTTTCTAACCAGTTACATAACTTAACACAACCATTTTACAACCCGAAAGTTACATCAATATAATCGAATGGTGCTATACGCACTGTAATATCATTTGTTAAGGAGAACTATGATGAATCATGCTACTTTGAGTTAGTTGAACAGAAATTAAAACTTGGATTTAAGTATCAGTTATCATAGTAATCACATCACATATAGAACTACTTTGACAATAGCAGCCACTATGAGCCCATTATCTCTTAATTCATTCATACTCTAATCTAACTGGTATGAGAGTATTTAAGCTACCGGATTTTATTTATTTGATACCATAATGAAGAAAGAATTGTCTTTTAAGATCGATAGAGTCAACAAACTAAAATTAAAATAACCTCTCAAATAATTTTCAAATAGCTAAAATATACAATCTGTGACCTCATAAGCATAATGATTGTGATTTCCTATAAGAAACTTACATTAAAAAAAAACCAAGAATTAATATTGTGAACATACCTCAATTCCATTGCAAACTCTTACGGACATTAAACTTGGAAAGCGTCTTCAAAATCACCTATGATGCATCAAGCCAAAACCAATAAACTTAAAATGGTTTGCTAAACGATCTTTTACGATTGCTTATGTTGCAACCGTAATAATCAGATAGTCACTACCAAAACACAATCACGGACTCAATGACTAACATAGATCGAAGATGGTAGCACATACTTCACTTGTCCACTTGTCTCAACAAAAAAGACATGCTTCCATAAGTCGTACTCACATGAACAACAACAAATTCTTCTATAAGTCCTACTCACATGAACAAAACAACTAAATATAACAGTCAAACACATCAAAATGTTTTATTTAACATAGAGAAGTATATTCATCAAATATATAAACAATAATTCATTGTTCTTAGAATGGACTAAACTATTATTCACCGAAGTTATGGTTGATCATATTGATGTATTTACACCAAAATCAAATTAGAGAAAACAAATTATGGTTGATCATATTGATGTATTCATTTTCATTTATTTTTTCGATTGTTTTGATAACTCTATTAGTTTTAGGCAGGTCTATAATCCAATTACTCTCCTTGTCTATTTAGTTAATAAATCTTCAATAAAATTGAGAAAAAAAATAAATGTTCAATAAAATTGAAAAATAACAGCGTTCCATTAATACAATCTGCAATCCAATACCTTGATGAGGATGCCAAATTGAACAATGTCATCTGCATCAGCAAAATCATCTACATTCACATGCTTATTGCCTGAAAAGGCTACGTCCTTTAGTTAAGTTACACACAGTATACACATAAATAAATAGTTGAAGACTAAACACCATTTGTTGGACATTGTGTGAGTTGTAGCCATAATATATATTTTATTATAGTAGTTATCAGTATCTGATATATAAAAGAGACACACATCAAATGTTTCAAGAAACTATCCTAACAATATCATATCTAATAGCATGACAGAAAATATATGGACGACAGTTTAGTCTTTCACAGATGAATTTTCTACATGTATGATAACTGAAGAACTAACGAACACACACATGTAAGCTTTTTTAGCGTGTACTCCCTAATTTAAAGAACTTCTGATTGTCGCTACATTAGCTTTTTGGTATTCAATGATACTTTCAGACCTGGTAAATGGACCACTTATACAAAATTCGTCATTTACAAATATGAAGCTTACGACAATATCCAATTTAGTATGTTTATAATTAGAAATGTCATAACTACGATACAGATGCAATGGCACCTTAATGACACAAATCATTTTATTTCAGCACCATTTTCTACAAATGGTTCATGTTCGGTAAAGTGGAAAAATGTTACCTGAAAGAAAACCGCTATTCCATTACCACACTTTTATAGAATACATGTACTGTATATAAATTAAACAATGAACAAAATATTGAGTAAAATTTCTATTGAGTAAACTAAACAATGAACATAAATGATAGAAACAATACAAATGGCTAAAAGCTCAAAAAATTGCTAATTGAAACATGAAGAATACAGAAAAAATTTAAAAAACTGAATAACCTGTTTGATATGAATCAACCCCAATATCTTTCTTGCTTTGTTGATGTACGATTTTCACTAACTTCATGTTGCCCCAAAAGTTAGGGTTAGTTATGAATCAACCCCAATTTCTTGATTTGATTATTGTCACGGTTTTTAGGTGGATGATTTAATTTGTCGGATTATGATTTCTATCATGATCCGCTGCAATGTTGCAAAAATCGTGAATCGGTACTGAGGCGGTCCGGGGCCGATTAGCGATTTTTTACCGATTAATCGGCCGATTTTCTTGACTCGGCCGATTAATCGGCCGATTTCCATGGAATTCTCTTCAAGGTCCTGGGTCGATTACCGATTAATCGGCCGATTCGGCCGATTTTTGCAACACTGATCCGCTGTAAAAAATTGATGATTCTTGGGCGATTATTGAGATTGTTTAAGTGTTGTACTATGATTCTTGGGCGATTTTGATCCAATTTACATCATGATTTTGGAGGAATTGAATATGGGGGTTTGACGAATTATGTTGGGAGTGACGAATTGTGTTGGGATATTGGATAGGGTTTTTCTTGTTGGATGTAGTATTGTTAAGTTTGATCTTCCGTTAGAGAAGATGTATGTGTTTTTTTGTTTACATTTAATGCTAGAGGCGGAATTGCATATGGTCCATTGGATCAAATTAAATACCATGTGTCAATTATCCTAAAATTTTGAGGTAAGGGTTTCCATATGAAAAGCTTATTTTATACGTAGTATAGTGGAAGATTATACAGTCTTTTTCTTTTTTCTTTTTTCTTTTGTGCAATTCTTTTACCTATATACTTTGTTTGAAACAATTTTATTAATAAAATATATATTGAGAATTTTGGTTGACCAATGATTTTTTTTTTTCTTTTTATGTATCGTGTGTTTACAAATTTTATAATTCACTTCAATTTTTATTTTCATTTAAGTTCTGTGTTTATAATGTCATTAATGAAAGACTGATTAGTCAAAAAAAAATTATGTATGATGTTTAAACAATTTGTATTAATGGTTTAATAATTTGTATTTAAAAGTTTATTTTACTTATGTATTTTGATTGATTCTTCATATTTTTTATTAACTTGTAATTACTTAAAATCTATTTTAGAAAATTCTTAAAGAAAAATGAAGAGAAGGTGTACAACATTTTATACGTAGTTACGTGGTATATACAATAATCAAATATTATCAAATGGCTTGTGTGATTTCTTAAGATATGTGGGATGTATTTCTGATGTAAATATATTATGAATTAATTAGTTGTCGTCCAAAAAAATTATTTGCCATCTCTTTTGATAGATGCGTATAATCTTCTAACAAAAATATCTCTATAGCATATTGACCAACAACTGTTTATGAACTACTGTATACTTTTCTATTGAAAACTTTTGCTTATGAATCTTACAATATTATCAATTTTTGAGACGCAGCAATAGAAGGTAAACCTCTAACACATAAAAGTTGAAATATTCATTTAGGCTATTCGTAATTAGAGGACGACGAGAAAACCCCTTTGACAAAGAGGCATGTTTCCAACTAGTGCCATCTTGACAAAATCCAAGGAATGAATCCTTGCCGACAGTGGAAAACTGGAAACATGTCACGTTTAAATTATTCTTTTCTATTACTGTGCTCCGACACGTATCAACTCATGTACTGTATCTTTAATGTGAGCTTTAATTCCACCTTTAGTCCTTTACCGCATTTGGTTTAAAAGTTTGAAACATACGAATAACTGTCATTGCCGATATATAATGTTTGATTAGTGTGTTTATTCATTATCTTCTAAACCCACCAAGCATGGTGGTATCAAAACTTATTCCCATCACCATAGTGATTCCTTTTAACAACTAAACACCCCTTAAACAACATTATTCGGAATGGATCAATTTCTTGATATCCATACCCATAAACCAAACACACCCTTAATACCTGGTGTAATGGTAGGTGGCTAGGTGCTGCCCCACCATTGATGGCACAATCACGCGCTGACCACCGTTACATCACCTCCATGACCGCACTCGATTCTTCGATTTTTGGCACTGATTTGGTGGTCTTCCACCACCAAACGATTTGCAATTTATTATTATTATTATTATTATTATTATTATTATTATTATTATTATTATTATTATTATTTTCGCGTTTGTGAGGTATATTAATATATTATAGAGTATGTTGGTATGAAGTGAGTATGTTTACGTATTTTGTTTAGTGAATTTTGATATTAAAGCCTACTAATCAAGCCTACAGCCTACTAATATGTCTAGTTATCTTATTGGGACACTTAACAAAATTTAAGTATTATTCCTGATGTGTCCTTCCTAGATCACTTTCTGATTTTAATTATTTGATTCTATCACATTTTGATATTTTTTTTTCTTTTTCTACGCATTCAGGAACGTGACTCTGGCATACTTAAAATGCTTTTTATTTTTTTTAATTATTATTATTATTTTTTTTCCCCTAATTAAACCGGCCACCATGCAATGAATAATTTGATATCCATTGAGACCCCATTTTTTTTGGCCAGCATATACAATGAAACCAAAACATTTTTTAGCAGGACAAATTCAAAGACGCATGAATACAATAACCATCACACGAGATGTGCCTTGGAAATTGGATACTAAAGCAAAAACACAAAAAAAAAACATTTTTCTTCATTCGATTAAATTAATTAATATAGTTTGTATTGTGTTGTTTTTACGTACTGACGAGGAAGAATCATGTTTGATAGATTTGTTAGGGTGTTGACGTTGAAGAGATTTTGGCCCAAGAGATACGAAATAGAGATGTTAGTGAAGGAAATGAAACTACAAATTACTAAAGAGGGGTAAATAAGGAACACCCAAAGAATATTGATTTAAAATTTAAATTGAAAACATGTGTAACCAATCAAAATTGTAGGTCTAATTTTAGGCATAACAATTAGGCTCAACTATCATTTTTCTTGTTTAGTGGTCATCACTAATGGTATGTTGAATAGTGATGTGACACTAACGTTGAGGTGATCTGTTAATTGACCATTACACATAATATATGGGCGGAAGTGTGGTTAGGTTTTCCCTCATCACATAAGCTCTACATCATTGAAAAACATTTATTTATATATATTATATTCTCTTTTTAACTTTCTCTCGACACTTGCAGTATATTTTCTTTCTTACTTTGAAGTGTGAAATTCTTTGTAGGACTCTACTCCCAGTTGAGAGAGAGATAGAGAAAAAAAAAAAAAAAAAAAAAAAAAAAAAAAAAAAAAAAAAAAAAAAAAAAAAAAAAAAAAAAAAAAAAAAAAAAAAAANTTTGTTCAATCCGGTCCGCTCCTTCGGTTGTTCCGGTCCGAGAAGACATTATTGGTTAGTTATACATAAGACCGGACCGGACCGAGGACCATATATGAAGTAAAGTATGGACCGAGGACCGGACCGAAATAAGTTCGGTCCGGTCCGGTCCAAGATCAGATATGTTCATCCCTAGTTTGACGTGTTAGTAGTTTTTCTGTCGAAGTCTAATACCCTTTTTTGTTAATAAGTTTAAAGTATATATATGAGATTTTGTTATATATATATACTAGTTATAATGCCCGCGCACGCGCGAGTTTTTTAAAAGATTTTTTTTGAATGATATATTTTTATTTCTTAAAAAACAAATAATTTAATCTTTGTTTTGTTTGATTTATGATTTTTAATTATATTTGTTTATTATTAAAGATAATCATTTAAAAAATTTAATGTTAGTTGCATCTTATCTATAATTTTTTGTACTTATCTTTTATCTTCTACTTGTGTAGTATATCAACAAAACAAATTTTAAATTAAAAAATAATAATTAAAATATTACCTAATAAGGAAATATTCTTTTTTCCGAAATACGAAAGTACCCACTAAGGGTTTTGTTTTATTATATAAAAGATAGAGGAGACTTATTTTACTTACCAAACTTTTCCTACATACGAAGAGACTTATCCACATCATTCATCTAAAAAAAATCAATGGTTGAGATTAAAGTATTTTAATATTTCACCTATTTTTTATAATTTAAATATCTCTTAAACTGTTAATCGTTAAGTGAAAATAATTACACCATCCCGACGAGCATTTAATTATCTTTCTATAGACGGACACTTTGATATACTTTCGATATTTTTTTTCGTTACTGAAAAAATCACATGTGATATGTAATATCACATATAATATTAGTGTAATATCACATGTGATTTTTTCGGTAATGAAATAAAAGTGAAAAAAAACTATTTTTTTTTGTCGAAAGTATATCAAAGTGCCTATCTATAGAAAGATAATTAAATGCTCGTCGTAACGATATATTTTTTTTCGCTTAACGATTAACGGTTTGAAAGATATTAATATTTGAAAAAAAGGATAAAATGGGTTTTTTAAGTTGTTGTGATTAATCTCATCCATTAGATCAAATAAAGATGGAGGGTGAAGATTAGTCCCTTGCTATGTAAAAAAAAGTTTTGTCCTCAAATGATCTTAAATCATATATATATATATATATATATATATATATATATATATATATATATATATATATAAGGATTTTAGATAGACAGGTTTAAGGCTGAGCAAAACCCGACCGACACCCGAAAACCGTCCCGATCCCGACGTCCCGAATCGTCCCGAATCCCAAACCGACCATACTCGGGTCGGGACTCGGTTTGGGTTTTTCATCTTGTCAGGATTCGGGTCGGGTTGGGATTCGGGACGAAGTCGGGATTACAAAGAAAAACCATACAAATCGGTTAGGATTTTCAAGCTTGTCGGGATGGGTCGGGACGGGTCGGGTTCCGGCCCGATGCACACCCCTAGACAGGTTACCTAACTTTTCAACTTTATTCGCCTAAGTTACAAAACTTTTTTTTTGTGCAAACGGGGTATTGGAGTATACGGGTTAGACATTCAGGTTACTGAACACTAGAACCGTGTTTATTCAGGTTACCCTAAAAACTGGTAACCGGGAGATTAAGTTTTACCTTGTCCACGTCAGCTCTTTGTGGGCCCCATTGTCCAACTCAGATATCCACGTACCATTATTAGGGCATCTTCAATGCATTGCACTTAAAACAATTTAATGCACCGCCATATCACTGCCACATCAACATACTTCATTTTTATACAAAATATTCACAATGCATTAAACCTTACATAGTTTAATGAATTTCCACATCACTAATCTATTTTCTTCAATTACTTATAATTTACCATAAACTAAAGATACAATAATTGTAATAGCACAAAACTAATACGTGGTTAATAAAAAGTATCGATATATACATTTTACACATACAAATGCTCATTAAAAAAAAATAAGGAAAAAGATGCAATATAAACTTAGCAAAAAATAAACCTGAAAGTACTTTTCCTATTGACCACTTATTTTAATTACGCAGTAATAATTAATTTTAAATTTTATCTATCATCATGTTTTGTTAAGCAAAAACCAAAACTTCAAAATAAAAGTTGCACAAAGCATCAGGTAATTATAGAGCCTTCAATATACTAGTAATATACTCGGTAATAAAATGAAATAAACAAAAGCCAAGTGGCCCACCATCATAGTTATTAAACTGTGTGTTCAGAAACACACCACAATTGAACGAATGGGTGATTTGGCAACACCATAATGCATTACACTATGCCACCTATGCTTATCTTTTCTATTATACTTTGCCACAGTGTAGCATTGTGGATGGCCTTAGACAGATATGATACTCAACTTTGCGATTTTGTTCGTCTAAATTACTAATTTTTATTTATTTATTTATTTTGGGCTACTAATATATATTTACAAGAAAAATCTACAAGGGTTTTATTAACAAGACTTGAATTTCCATCACATATCTTTAAAAAACTCAAACCCTCAAATACAAGAATATGATTATTCAAGATTCAGTGGGTTTTGTGTTTGATTAGTTCTTCTTGCTTAAGAAAGAAAAAGAACTCATAACATCACAAGATCTCAGAGTTGTTTAATTCATGGGAAATTGTAAAAATATCGATTTTATTATTGCACTAATTTTACTGTATAACAACTTTTTTGCTCTCAATGTAGACATTTACTAAACATCCACGTGTGAAAATTGATTAATGTGATCGTAAACAATAAACGTGGAATAATATATATATTTTGTTAATATGTTATGTATGTTCATTTGAATGCATTAATCGTGATAGAATAACTTTAATGTAACTATAATCTATGCAATGTTGCTTAATTTTACTAAAAGGGCATTTTACGTTCTAGATAATGCTATCGTTTTACACGGTTAAACTCGATGAAACGTCTAGAAATGATTAATCGTGACTCAAACCATAAGTAACTGCTCATTTCAAATACTTACATGTCCAGCCACTTGCCTAGTATGGTTCGCCTACAATGGTTAACCGTGACTCGAATTATAAGTAACTGCTTATTTTGAATACCCGCATGTTCAGTTACTCGCCTAGCATAATTCGGTTTCGGGTAGTAAAATGAATTACTTTAAAAAAATGAAAGAAGTCATACAAGAGTTAAGTTAAAGCATAGGAAAGGAAAAGGTGACAAAGATCCGAAAATACGGACGAAGGAGCTGTCCCTCCTCTCCTCTCCTTCCTATAAAACCCCGAAAATTTCGCAAAATTCCACCAGATCTCTCCTCCAATTTCCAATTTTTCTCCGATACAAATCTGTAAGATTCTTGTTCTTAAAATGTTGCTCATATCCTTCCATTTCATCATAAATCACATATGCGTTAAATTGATATCATATATATATTGTGTTAGATAGATAATTTTGTTAAATCATGTTCTTTACTGATTATTTTTGGGCAAGATCTGATGATCTTGATTAGTTATGCTAATTTCATATGTTATAGAATGTTTGATCTGATCTGATTAATTATGGGTATGCATAATTAAGGAAGAAAGATTGTTACTTTGATATTACATTATGTAATTTTTGGAGAATTGCAATTAAAGGGTAGCTAAATTTGCCAATGTGGGGTTTGAGTAATTTTTTCGCGCATCAAAAGGATTCATAGGGTCCTTGAATTTGTCAAAATTTGAGATTTTTGGCTAATCTTTTTTTGGTAATTTTGTTGGATCTTGTTCAGATCTTGAATTGTTAGGTGTTGTAATTTGTAGATTTGAATATATATTTGTTCATTTTGAGTGTGGTTATGATTCCGGGAACTTGTTTTGATGTGGATGTGTAGATCTATGTGTTAAATACATATGATTAGTTATGCGTGTTGTGTAATGCCTTATTTCAGACGTGTACACAGTTTCTTATAAGATTTGAGTCTATGTGATTGAAAGTTGGTGTTGTGACTGCTACGATTTAGGACCCTTCTGAAAGTCATGGCTTTAGGGTAAATTATGTGATGGATCTGTTTATATAGTATTAACTTGTGTTCTTCTTAGTCATTTTGATGCGTCTATGGTTGATGAAGGTTATATGGAATCACTGTATTATGTGCGGAGTATGTTTAGAAGGTCTTTTGACGGTCATACCTAGCTTAGCTATAGATGATCTCCGATCTAGATCGGCCACTCTGTTACATGATATCCATATACTTATTTTAATTGGGTTCCTAAATGATAGAACGCAAAAAAAAGTATGAAAAAAGTGGCTAATATTTGTTACACACTTACACTTCCCTGAAAATGTGCTTGCTTGTTTTGTGACCGAACCTAAAAGTCACTGTTCAAGCTGTATGCAACTAAAAGAAGATTCGGATAACGACTTTTATCTCTAGGTTTAAAAGCTGTTTGGTTTGCAACTTCTAATTTTTGTTCTTTGGGTTGGATGCAGGGTTAAGTTTAAGGCACACTAGCACAGACTTATGGGGACTGTTGTCGATGCTGCAAATAAGGTAGCTATATAGTAGTATCGTTTTATTGTTTCATCCAATCTTAAATATCACCAACATTCAAAATGAACGTGTTTATATGATTGCAGGAAGGAGCCAAGAGTGCTCTTAGTGAAAAGAAGCCCAAGGTTGTGTTTGTTCTAGGTGAGTACTTCAATAATAATTAATAAGTTAAAGGATCTAAAAATTTATGGTCTAAAATAATATAATTTCTCCCTGCGTCCCATTAAAATTTGTAACAGTAAATCTCCCGCATAGTTTATCGGAAGCATTTGATCATTAACTAAATGCTTAAATATCCTTCACCAACACATGGAATTAAAAGTAACATACATCTAACTTTTACTCATCTAAACATGAGCAGGAGGCCCGGGCAGTGGTAAGGGTACACAATGTGCCAATATTGTAGAGCACTTTGGATACACCCATCTCAGTGCTGGAGATCTTCTGCGCGCAGAAATAAAATCCGGCTCTGAAAACGGGTACTTTATCTTTTAACTCATTTGACTACTTAACAATTTCTTACATGTAACAATGGATACTTAAGATATAATTTCACTGTATTTTTATTCTAAATTTTTATTGGTACGCTATAGGACCATGATTCAGAACATGATTTCTGAGGGAACAATTGTTCCTTCAGAAGTAACAATCAAGCTTCTTGAAAAAGCAATTATGGAAATTGATAACGACAAGTTCCTGATTGATGGTTTTCCTCGTAATGAGGAAAATCGTGCAGCCTTTGAGCTAGTTGTGAGTTCTAAATTCTAAACTTCAATAAAAAATCATCTTTTATTGAGTTGTTTAAGGCACATATAATCATGTCATTTATCTAAATCTTGTTATGGTTTATATAGACTGGAATTGTACCCGAGTTTGTTCTTTTCTTTGATTGCTCGGAGGAAGAGATGGAGAGGCGCCTCTTGGGCCGCAACCAGGTTCGGCATATGTCTTGTGTGATTGAACTAATTTTTTTGAGTTAATTACCAAACAGATAAACTTACTATTCATTCGTCAATGTGTTAACTGAAAATGATCTTCATCCAGTTAATTTTCTAAAAAGAATCAATATTTAGTCTTTGCTGTTATCAACTATTGTAAGATTTAGTCTTGGTAAAACACCATTTTTTTGGAAAAATTATAGAGTTTTTGTTGCTGATTGCGTTTAACCTTGCTCTTTTGGATATGAAGGGGAGAGTAGATGATAACATCGAGACAATAAGGAAGCGGTTTAAGGTTTTTGTGGAATCTAGTCTTNTGTAATGGGTACTGACAACTGATTAATTTTTTTCTCTAAGATTGATGCTGGTAAGCCTGTTGAAGAAGTTTTTGAAGCAGTTAAGGCTGTTTTCGCCCCTGTTGAGGACAAGGTAAAGCACTGAGCTGAAGCTCGTGGTATGTTATTTAAAAAAAAGCCTCGTTTGCTGATTGGAAGAACATACTTCACAAATTTAATGTTTACTTTTAAGGGGAAATAATTTTTATTAAGTTATTCAGCTTCATCATTATCTAGAGATTTATGGTATGATTGTTATCTTTTGCAGGCTGCTGCCTAGGTGTTGTCTCTATTACAACAAGTATGGTATTCATTTAAGGTAAAAAACACCAATCACTAGTACGTTTCCCATTTGTCAACTCCTTTTTTGGGTTATATCAACTCCTTTTTTTGTTGCGTCAAACCTGATTTCATAGACCAATAACTGGAAGTTTTAGGCTAGCGTACGTTTCCCATTTGTCAACTTACTAAACAAAAGTAGTATTAACATTACTGTTCGTTGTTTATCTGTTGTTTGCAGTTTGGTTAATACGTGATGCATCATTATAACGTGCTACAGATTATGGTGGCTTAGTGTAAGGTTACTCAAATTGATCATGAACCATCTGATGGATGATTTTTCTGATTGATTGAGAACAAATTTTATATGTATAATGGTTATTTTTTATTTGTCTAAAGAGTTGCATTATTAATTGTAACAGTAATATTCGTATATCGTGTTCTTAATTCTTGAAATTATATGTTAACATTATATTAAGCACCCCTGTACTATTAATCTTAGTCAATGGTGATAAGAAATACTACCATTATCCTTGATGTTAATACAACAATCGCCAGCCTCCCTTCAATTCGTTAGTTCTTTTTAGCTTCAAAAGAAACTGCAAACATGTCCGCTTCCTTTTGTCTCTTGGCTATCAACCTCGTGATTCTCTGCAACCTCATTATATATGATTGGAGGCAACATGTTTACTGGTCTTGGCACATATCGACTGTATAAAAGTAACTTTTTTGTACCACCTGATCTCTCGAGCATAAACCTAAAAGCTTCATAAAACTAATTAAAACTAATAAACAACAACTATACCCAATCCTGCCGGAGTGAATCAAAACTAATACCATCTAGATAATTGACATGGCAGGACATGATCTAATCAGTTCATTCAAAACTGATTATAAACAGAACGATAATGTCAATCCTCCTTGTTGGGGCTTAGGTAAACTGACGATGAGTGAAATTTAGGCTAATTTTAGCTTACTATTGTTAATCCACATCCATACACTTATACTAGCAGGGTACCCGCGCGTTGCGGCGGCGGGTACCCTGAAATAAAATTTCCGGTGGACCATGTTTTTAATTTATTATTTTTATGTGACAATAAACTTACGGACGTCAAGAATTTAATGTCATATATTTCAACTCTTTAACTAATGATAATGTCATTCATTATACTGTTGTGATAATAAATATTTTAATGAAATGTTTTTTCGTTATTCAAAATGACTAAGAAACCGAAATTGAAAAAACTCTCTTATCATGTTTCTTCGGTTTATATTTTCATATATCCGCAGTTATCGGAACCAAACCGCGTTTAATATACATGTAGTTTTTTTTGTAATGGATTACCCCTGTAAAAAAATAATATACATGTAATTTTTAACAAGTATTCCTAAAATCGTACAAACATTGACTATATATATTCAAGTTTAATAACTTTGTTATATGTCTTTGTTGAACTAAATACTTTGTTTGTTGTGTTTAATTAGATTCTCTCTTAAACTTTATTAGTTGTAATGCTTAATTAATATTGTATTTTGAAATGTCTTAATAAATTAAATAGAGAGAATATCATCCATAGTATGTAGTATAGATAGAGAGCAACTTTGAATTTCAAAGATATCATGTTATTGAACTTGTCATAAACTATCATTCATAAGAGTAGGGTTTCCTTTTTTTTTTTTTTTTTTTTTTTTTTTTTTTTTTCATTTGGATATTTTAATCAAGTTTACAATCTCACGTATGATTAAAGTAATTAAATTCTGTAATTCCCTTTTATATTTGGCTGCTATCAGAATTTATACATCAATGTCAGGATAGAAATGATGATCCACTTGTTTGTTTTGAATCACTCGTATGCAAAAGAGTTAATATGTATGAAAGTGTTTGACTCAAATATTATTTGTGCTTGCTTTCAAATAATAGTTAGAGCCCTTGAAGTTCTTCAAAGTCGTTTTGATGCATCAACATGGGAAGAGCAACGGGTGTTGCGGGAAGAGATCAAGGAATTACTCACTAGAGAGGAAATAATGTGGAAACAGCGTAGTCGTGTCCAGTGGCTTCGAGAGGGTGACAAAAATACCCGGTTTTTCCACTCTCGCGCTAGCAACCGGCGGAAACATAACAATATTTTAAGACTCAAAGACGAGGATGGGAGGTGGGTGGAGAATGAAGAGGACTTATGTACCCTAGTGTCAAGTTACTTCTCTAATCTCTTCTCTAGTTCATCACCACAATCTTGTAGCTCTGTGGTGGAAGATATTGACCAAAGCTTGACGGATAATGATAGAGTTGCTCTCGAAAGACAAGTTACGTCAGCAGAGGTTCATGAAGCATTAATGCAAATGGCACCTTCCAAAGCCCCAGGGCCTGATGGTATGTCAGCTTTCTTTTTTCAAAAGTTCTGGGCATGTGTCGGTCCTACAGTAGTTAAAATGGTAACTTCTTTCTTTGAGACATGAGTTCTACCTTCTAATGTAAACAAAACTTTGATTACTTTGATTCCAAAAGTGTCACAACCAGAGTCACTTAAGGACCTTCGCCCTATCAGTTTGTGTAATGTGCTCTACAAGATAATTTCAAAGGTACTGGTAAACCGAATAAAACCAATTTTGCCTCACATTATTCATGAAAACCAATCTGCATTTGTTTCAGACCGTGTGATCACTGATAATGCGATTGTGGCCTTTGAAGCTTTCCACTGGCTTAAGAATAAGAGAGGCGGGAGAAAAGGAGCAATGGCGCTTAAGGTTGATATGAGTAAAGCTTATGATAGAGTCGAATGGCCATTCATTCGGGCGGTTTTAGCTAAGTTTCGCTTTCCTCCACACTTTTCCAATCTGATTATGGCTTGTGTATCTTCAGTTTCCTTTGCTTTTAACATTAACGGGCAAGTTTCAGGTCATGTAACTCCGACTAGAGGACTTCGTCAAGGAGATCCTATTTCGCCCTATCTGTTTATTTTGTGTGCAGAAGCGTTATCATCTATGATAAGGAAGTCAGTTACACATGGTTATATTCACGGAGTTAAAGTGTGCAGGGGATCTCCGGAAGTCTCTCACTTGTTCTTTGCTGATGATAGTATCTTTTTCACTAGAGCTTCAGCCCATGAATGTCACAAACTGAAAGGTATGTTGGATAGATATTGCAAGGCTTCTGGTCAAGTTATTAATTANGATCCTATTTCGCCCTATCTGTTTATTTTGTGTGCAGAAGCGTTATCATCTATGATAAGGAAGTCAGTTACACATGGTTATATTCACGGAGTTAAAGTGTGCAGGGGATCTCCGGAAGTCTCTCACTTGTTCTTTGCTGATGATAGTATCTTTTTCACTAGAGCTTCAGCCCATGAATGTCACAAACTGAAAGGTATGTTGGATAGATATTGCAAGGCTTCTGGTCAAGTTATTAATTATGACAAATCTGAAGTTACTTTTAGTGCCAATGTTGATCCATCCACTCGCACCAGAATAGTAGAATCCTTGGAAGTTCGAGAAGTTGCAAACCAGTCTAAATACCTAGGCCTCCCGTCAATCATCAGTAGATCAAAGAAAGTGTTTTTTCAATCTATTCTTGACAAGATTAAGAAGAAACTCAGTGGATGGAAGGAGAAAACTCTTTCGATTGGAGGGAAAGAAGTTCTTATTAAATCTGTAGCTCAAGCTATTCCTATATACGTAATGAATATCTTTTTACTTCCTGAAACTTTAATTGATGATATTCACAAAGTTCTTAATCTATTTTGGTGGGGCAATGGGGTTAAACAGAATCCTATCCGATGGTGTTCGTGGGAGAAAATGTGTGCATCAAAGTTTCGCGGGGGTCTTGGCTTTCGCCATTTGGGTCATTTTAACAGGTCTCTTCTTGCAAAACAGGTATGGCGGCTGATTACATCGCCAAACACTTTGGCTGTAAGGATACTCAAAGCTCGTTATTTTCCAAGATCAACTTTCTTTGAGGCAAACGTCGGCTATCATCCAAGCTACATTTGGCGTAGTTTTCATGGAGTCAAAGAACTTGTTCCAAGGGATGCAAATGGAATATAGGTGATGGCCGTAATGTCAAGGTGTGGGAGGATTATTGGCTTGAGAACCATAGGTATTTGGGTCCGAAACCAGACAATTGCGAGGTAATTTATGTTCACGACTTATTAAATGTTGGTGGTGATGATTGGAATAGGGAACTACTTATATCTTTGTTTCCAAATAATGTTGCAGACAAAATCTCGTGTTGTTTTGTGAATCAATCGAGACCTGATACCCTTTACTGGTTAAATAGATCAAATGGACATTTTTCAACAAAAATGGCTTATTTTTTGGCTCTCGATTCAGCCGATGAAGTGGAGCAGAATGATACTGAAGAACGTATTAGATTGTGGCGGGCTCTTTGGAAGGCACATGTACCTAACAAAATCAAATTATTCGTGTGGCGAGCATTGCACAATTATATCCCATCTGTTGAAAATATGCAGGTTCGAGGTCTTACTTTACCATCAGTAACTTGTACACTTTGTGGCGAGCTTGGTGAAGATGTAATGCATGTTTTGTACAAGTGTTCGGCGGCAAAGAGGTGTGGATTCGATGTGGTTTTGGTTATTTGTATGAAGAAAATAGTTATGATACTTTGGAAGACTGTTGTTGCATGATTCTAGGAAAGAGTCCGTTGAGTTGGGAGACATTCATCATGATACTTTGGGGGTTATGGACGAGATGAAATAAGAACTTTCATGGTCAGCCTGACGGAAGAGACCGGGAAGTGGATGCTGCTGCTAAGCATGTTCTAGCAGAATACCATATGGCGAATCAGAAGGATATGTCAAGAGCAGGTGCGGTACAAGAAAGAAATGCTACCATATGAGCTAAACCACAACTTCACCAGGTTAAAGTAAATTGTGATGCATCTTGGATCAAAGAGTCCGGAAAGGTGGGTTTAGGTTTTGTGGCTCGAAATCATAATGGAGAAGTGTTATTATCAGGTGCTCGGGGAGAGTGTTTTGCAAGTTCGCCATTGGAAGCCGAAGCGCAAGCTATCATGTGGACTATGAGTCATGCTCGAAGTAGAAGTTACCCGAACGTTGTTTTCGAATCCGACTCTCAGTTCCTAGTTAATGCTCTACGTAGTGGATCTACTCCTTTACAAATTGCCAGCATGTTTTCACAGATTTTATCTTTTTCTCTAGCTTTTGATACGTGTCAATGGTCGTTTGTTAAAAGAGAAGGGAATGAAGTTGCTCATAGTATAGCTACTTGGGTCGTAGGATGTAATGATGAGATTATTCTTGAGGGTAGAGTTCCAGATTGTGCTCTTGTACGAGCCATGGAAGATGTACTATTACCTTCTTTTGAATAAAATTATCCCTCTTTTATCAAAAAAAAATAATAGTTCATGTAAATATACAAAGATATCCAATAGTCATGTTGCTTTTTGTGTACTGATACAAACTCTATACTGAAATATTTATTTCGCTTCAAAACTTAAAATGAAAGAACGTTTGTGTGTATTCAATTATCGATGATAAGAATAATAACTAACAATGGTAAAAATATTACAGAATAACATTTACAAAGAAAAAGGATGCATTTAAACATTTACGTAGATAGCTTAACTATCAATTAGGATATGAATAAAACTTGCAATTTAATGACAAAAGTTCAATGCAGAACAATATTTTTTTAAAGAACAAAGCAACCAATCATGACCATTGATTTAACTTTGATCCAATGGCTAGATTTAATCACTAGTTTAAATTAATAAAATACAGAGGGCGTGTTTGTAATTTCTCACTCCACCATTCTTATATTCTACACTCACTCGCACACTCACACACACTCACCAGTTACATACACTCTCTTTCAACAAATAAATATAAACACCTTTGTCATAACTCTCAGTCTCCTTCTCGTAATCAGTCTTGATGACGTCATCAACCGCTTTATAGCTAATGTATACCAGATTAGATCTGAGTGGGACAATAGTAGTAGCAATCTCAGATTCAATTTTATTAGTAAGTGATGACCTCAACGAGGGTGAAGAAAGTGACACGTGGACAGGAGGGTGAGTGTTGAATTGAGAGCCGATGGTTGTGGTTGGAAGGGGGTGCGATGACGTGGAAAAAGTCGGTTGTAACGGAAGCGGATAAAAAGGAGAGGAGGCTGAAAGGTGATGAGGAGGGAAAAGAGTAAGGGGGACCACAAGGGTGATGTAGATGGGGATGGTGACGTGAAGGGAGGTGAGGGAGGGAGGGAAATATGAAGAGAGGGATTTTTTGAGGGAGTTGGAGAGGTGGAGGAAGGTGTCGTTGGATGCGTGGGGTTCGTTGGTGGGATTGCTGGGAGAGGAAGGTGTTGAAACCGAGGATTAGGGGGGAGGTGACGGTGGTGATTAGGAGGAGTATGGTGTTGAAGATGATGGTGGTTGTCATTTTGTCCTTATATTATATATGTATATTATAAGGAGCTGATGCTCATACATACATAAGATCAGATACATTTTTAACATACTTACTACTTGTATCTCCTTTCTTGTCCATACGTAACAACAGATGAAATACATAATAACATATTAAATAAGGAAGAAAACATGGTTACATATATAATCTTTTGCATTCAAAAAAAGTATTTTGTACCGTATATAGTATAATTCAACTTAAGTGGGATTCTCAATGCACCACACACACAAGNAGAAAAAGTATTTTGTAATGTATATAGTATAATTCAACTTAAGTGAGATTCTAAATGCACCACACACACAAGCCAATTAAAGTTGAGGCCTTTTTTAGTATTTCAAGGTGCATGTTTCAAACCAAGAATATACGTGGGATTTACTAATTTTTAGATTAAAACATAATCACATGTGATTTACACACGAATCATATGTGATTTACTCATGAATCACATGTGATCTACATACGAATCACAATAAAAAAAACTGAATAACCTGTGATTTAGTACTTTCTAGATTAAAATAGAATCACATGTGATTTACCCACGAATCACATGTGATTTGCCCACGAATCACAACAAAAAAACAGAATCACTTGTGATTTACTCATTTAAATTAAAATAAAATCACATATGTTTCAGTTTATAATAACAAAGAGTAAATCATACGCGATTTATATTTTTCCATAACAAAACACAAAAAAACATAATTACGTGTGATTTACTCATTTGTAAATTAAAACATAATCACATGTGATTCAGTTTATAACAGCAAAGAGTAAATCAAACATTATTTACATTTTTTTCATAACAAAACACAAACAAAAAACAGAATCACACGTGATTTCATGAATTTATGTTATAAAATGTAGGAATAAGTTGATTTGATATTGAAGATCATATGTAATTTTTTTTTAAATTTATTATTATTATTATTATTTTGTAACTTGGGTTCTCGACTTGATATTGCGAGCCGGCTAAAATCGCACGTGATTTTTTAAATGAAAAAAGGACAAGTTCAAGTCATAAGCCCACTTTGTTGCTTTGTTTGTTGCATTTTTACGCATATAGATATGCAAATCACATGTCATTTACCTCAAGTCACATGCGATTTTTACGTCATATTATTTTTAAGGTAAATAAAATGTGGTTTACACGCGAATCACATGTGATTTATATACGAATCATATATGATTTCATGTGATTTATACTTGATTTGATAACATATTTCTCACAAATCACATGTTAAACATTTCATAAAAAGAAAATGAAAAATACATTAAAATCAAAATTCAATATCTATCTTTATGGTAAAGAAAAAATGTTTATACTTTTGTCAACTGATAACAAAGAAATAAGACATATCAGCCCTTGGTTGTGATTATAAATAAAATTTAACATACACATAACAAAAAAATGTCTATAAATTTGTTGTGGTCCACCTTTGTCTTATTTGTTTGACCAATGAAACAGGACCCAAGCAAAAAGACAATAAAAGAAATCACATTTGAAATTTTGAATTATCACTAACATTTGAGATTCTGAATTATTACAACATGGTTCCAAAACGGTGGACCCAGTCAAAGAGGAAGCAACAAGTCTTTGCAAATTACAATGGTGAATATGAAGTGGAAACCAAAGTTGAGTCCCCTAAACCACAGTAGTTCAGCATCAACAGCTGATGGTACAATTATTTTTTCATATAAAAATCAACGACGGGCAGTGGAGATCGACGGAGGACGACAGATCGACGGCGGAATAACAGGTCAACGGCGGAAAAAGAATGGATAGAAGACGGATTGGCTAGCAATTGATGGCGGGATCGATGGCAGATCGGCTATCAGCGGGATTGACGACGGGATTCACGACAGTTATTTGTGTGTGTTTGTGTGTTATCGTATGAGACAGAATTTTTTTTTTTTTTTGTTACAGTGTGAATGAGAGAGGGAGGGAAAAGATATTTTAAGTGTTTGTATTTTTACATTTTTGCCCTTTGTGTTTTAATTGGATCTTGATCAGCGCCGTAGGATGAAGACGAAATGGATGGCCAAGATACACGCTTTTGTTCTTTAGAGAATGTGCGTGTGTGGGGGATCTCACCTCTACTTGCTATACATTTACAAGACAACAACCTTACGCACCCTTCTTTTATTACTTTAGTTCTAATTCCAGATTTTTGAATGTATAAGATATATCATATGAATGTTCAGATAACCAAACCAAAGCCGTAAATCTCGACAGATTAACACTCGACACATAGATATGATTTCATGTTGCATATTAATATGTTCTTCGTATACTTATATATTCATTCGTATAGCTGTTTTAACGAAACAAGGAGATCGACAAAATAGAACAAGGAGATCGATATACCTTGGACGATATCAAAATGGCCCGAAAGACGAATCAGAGAACCAAATATCCAGACCCTTTTCGAACCAAAATCACACGATCACAACCAATGACACACAACCGCCGACCACCACACCACGNTTTTTGGTTACAGTGTGAATGAGAGAGGCAGGGATAAGATATTTTAAGTGTTTGTATTTTTACATTTTTGCCCTTTGTGTTTTAATTGGATCTTGATCAGCGCCATAGGATCAAGACGAAATGGATGGCCAAGATGCATGCTTTTGTTCTTTAGAGAATGTGCGTGTGTGGGGGATCTCACCTCGCAATTTAATATTAATTGAGAATGGCGAGATTCGCGTTATACACATCTTTAAAATAGGAAAAAGAACAATAATTCTAAAATATCAATACTATTTGCTTTTTAATATACGCTTCAATTCTATATTTTATCTACCCATTGTGTCATTAAACACCCTATGGATTACGCATTCCTCCACCTTTCACCATCTCGATCTCCCCTGCATCCGCCAGCACAAACTCAAATGCGATTAGCCATATTCCACATTCTCCCTTCCCTTTGGAAATGACGATTCCGTTTACATCTCTCCTAATGAGGTGATACGTACTTATGAGTTATTGGGGTTCTTTGTATTCATTTGACCTTTAACCAAACACATACCCGGTTAGATCCGAACAACCAAACACACTAAGATCAAAACACCACAATAATAACAAAAAGAAAAACCACAAAATACCCAAATAACACATATCAAGTCAGATCACCAGCGGTTTACAACTACTAAGTCGTTTTACCACAACATGGAACAAACTAACTTCAAAAACACACAAGCACAAAAATGGTGGATCTAGCGCTAAAACTTTACATACGCAAAAAAGAACAAAGGGTCTATAGCACAAGACACCAGAACCATCCTTAAACATCCATAAAACCACCAAAACAACTACAACAACTTTCACAACACCACGAAAACCACCGAGAGATTGTGGCCATGGTAAATCGAAACAATCGAAACCCCTTTGTTCTTAAACAAAAACAGCCACACACCTAAACCTCCTAGATAGCTCAAATCATTAAAATGAGATTGGCTATTTAATTATATTGTATATTGTACATTGTGCTTAATTGGTTGTAATTTTTGGTGAAGGGGTGTTTTTAATAGCATTAATGTTGTGATTATGGAATTTTGGTCTGAAAATGATATTATGCTTATTTTTGTTGTACAATGTGCTTACTTTGTTGTAATTATGAAAATTGGGTGCATTGAAGTGTTGTAAACCGTGCATTACTTTTTGTAAATCTGAAAATTTTGGAGAGAGAGTGCTTTATGTATTATATGTAGTATAGATTATTAACTTCAGTTAATTTAGCCATATCCAATAACGGGTAAAACTGATATGAAGATAGCTTATTCATTAATGAAAGTTACCAGATTCAAACCGCAACTGGAGCCTTAGTTTTTTACATACAAGTGCGATGCGGCACAAGAAGAAATTAGGGTTTTGCTTAACATAGCTCTAAGGGCTACGTTTAAGAAACAAAAACAAGCAAAACTGGTGGTACATGTAGTAGGTAGAAAGAGCTTAAAGGTATGGGGTGAACAATTATTATTGAATGTGAAAGCAGTTAATGTGTGTTTGAATAACTTAAACATAGGGCTACATTTAGCAAATCAAACAAAGCATCTGAATGTCATGCACTCTTAAAGCTAAGTCAAACAAAGCATCTGAATGTCATGTGATATGTAGCAAGGCACTAAGATTTGCTAAGACAGTCAAGACAAGAAATCAATTTCAAAGAACAAAGAGGGTGATACGGGAATGATGTCATCTAAAATAAAGAAAAAGGGTAAAGGTAAAGCAAGGAGGAACAACATTGTACATGCAGGTGATGATGATCATTCTCGTTCACTATCTTAAGAGGATTCAGAAGATGATGATTCAGTTTCTATGTACAATCCTCGGCATAACTTTAGGTGGAAAACCGGCTCGTTCAAAAAATGACGTGTTTAGTGACTACTTGTCAGAGGTGAACAACAATGACATACCACCCACCCCTTTGTGAGCTTCAGTGGTGGCTTTAAGGACAACAATTGTTTTTCATCTTATACAAGGTTGCAGCTCCTCACTTTATTTTGATCATCATTATGTACAATTTCGTGGTCGAATTTTATCATCTTGGTTCAAGTATTTACTTCAGCTCTAAAGTTCGTCCATTCTTCTCGATATTTCAAGTTGCCCTCAAATGCTCAATTTTAGTGAGTTCACAGTTTATAGATAGCAATTAGTCTCAATCCCATGAGTGGCGGGTTGCAATTTTGTGTTTTGTTCTCAAGTTATTGTTCTCTAGGATGTCATCTTGCATCCTTCAATTGTATCATCTTTTGGATCACATGTGATTCATTTTAGAGGGGAAGGTGTGGTTACAAGGGCAACTTACTCATTTGGGGACACGGAACTAACCCCCTCTTCACTCACAACTAACCTCAACTTACTCATTTAGTGCCACCACTTACAACTTTATTTTTTTTATTCATTTCATTAAATAAACTAAATTCATTTCATTAAATTAAAAATACAATACAAGAAAATAAATACATACGAAACGTAAAATAACGATACGGTTAAAATAACAATACGAAGCGAACATGAAGTTTTTATAAAGACTTGTAATTACCGATGAGTTCTGACTTTTCCTCCCAAACTTGCAACATTTATTCCCTGACCATTTTCAAGGCGAATTGAATTTGCAGATCTGTTTCATCATTGAGGCAGCTCAAGCAACCTTTCAACCTCTGGAGCACGAGTATGCAGCTGTCGTATAAAACGAGTAATCTCACCTAGCAAACAGTTAATTAATTTAAGTTCTTTCTCCTCTTCATTGCGTAATCGGGTAAGGATAGTGTTTTGTACTTCAGCTGGTTCGTTAGCCATTGTGTTTGTGTGAGAATACGAAGTGTTGTTTAATTGATATTTATAGGGAAAAACTAGTCGTTAGAAGATATTGTAAAGGGAAACTAGCCGTTACAAGATATTGTAAAAGGAAACTAGCCGTTAAGCCTTTTATTCAAATACTCACGATACGGACATACAAACACATACGCTACGGAAATACAAATACTCATGATACGGTAATACAATCACAAACGATACGGAAATACAAATACAGACGATATGGAAATAAATAAGCCATTAATCCCTATATCTGTTCAATATGGGGTTGTTTCTCAAAATGAACCACACGTTAAGATAATTGAAGCCGTGCCCACCAAATCGTTCTCTGAAAATGTTCATTGCAGTGTGAAGACGATCATTTCGTCAGTACGCTACACGCTCAAGTAAATATCATTGAATTTTTGACATTCATAGTTCATTCTTGCCCACTTACCCGTTATCTGGTGTTTGATACGAAAAGGATCGTCAGATTAGTTGTTGAACCTCCCTTCAACTTCATTCTAAAAAGCGGATTCGCCATGGAATTTGTGAACGATACACCACATGTCGGCTAGCAAGTTCTCTTCTTCAACAGACCAACGATTAGCCATTGTAAAATTGTTTAGAAAGTGAAGTGTGTGCAAAAGAGTATGTTATGGTGTTCTTTATATAGGGGTATTTAGAAATTCAAATTTCAAAATCTAAGCGGAGTATATTTAAATTTCAAATTAAAAAAAAGGCGGATAAACGTTTAAAATTCAAATTCAAAAACAAGAGCGGGGTAAATTTAAATTTCAAATCCAAACAACGGCCCTATAAATAGCCATTCCCAGGTGCTCACAATATACCCACAATTCACACACAAATCATACATAATTCACAAACAATTCTCTCAAAACAATGTCTCACAACAATTCACCAGATAACGAGTCAGTTTACAACACCCCACCCGAAGATCTTTTCCCCGTATTCCCATACGACAATCAACCACAAAAGAATCCACCACAAGATCTGTTTCCCGTCTTCCAATATGACAATACACCACAAAACACTCCACCGGAAGTTCTGTTTCCACCGGTAAACAATCCATCGGCAAACAATCCACCCAACTACAATCTACCGGCAAACTATCCACCACAAAACCAACCCAATACATTTGGGTTAACTGATGAAGAACTTTACGAGCAAGATATGCAAGTCTTGCTACAGGTTCAAGCAGAGGAAGAACGTCAGGCAAGAGCTCGTAAGGCGCGAGCAAAAGCTAAACAGGATCGGAGAAACCGTCGAGCAGAATGGCGATGGAAAATGGGATTAAACCGTGTGCCATCGAGTGAGGACGATTCCAGTGCCGACTATTCGAGTGACGAGGGATATGGCACAGACTGAATTATTTTATTGATTCGTAGTTTAGTTTAATCGTAGGTTAATCGTACGTTGTTTAGTGTATTTCAATTCCATGTATTATATATTTTAATTCCGTGTTTAATGTATTTTCATTTCGTTTTTAAAAAAACAATTACTCATTTACAAGTTTCCATATTTAAAACATTTTACAAATCATTTACATCTCCAAATATACTTTTAATCTTTTTACACAAAATAAATACAAAAAACCAAAAAAAAAAAAAAAAAAAAAAAAAAGATTTGCAGTTTGCTTCAGCTCGTTGTGCAGACGAGCATCTCTTGAACGGCGAACAACGGCGAGCTCCACCTGGTGTGGCAACGAGCCACAACGAGCTGAAATGCTCCTCCACGTAGGACGGCAAGTTGGTTTGGCGAGCCCACACCTTCCCCTCTTAATACAAAAACTTTTTGCCAAAATATTTTTTAATGCAATTTCGTATTTAGACAAGTTACAGAGGAATTACACTAATGAATCCATATCCACCAACAGTGTATCACATGGACATCCCACTCGGTTCAATAAGAAGTCTTATGCGTACTTTTGAAATGCTGTTGTTTTGCATCAATTATCAAATATCACTACAGCAATATATCTTGCGACTATATCCCGTGACGGTAACCATTTTGAGCATGTACAGTATCCAACTCACTACTCTTTACATTCTTATTTTTTCAAGTAGTCTCGATTCTGCCTCATGCGAGTTACAGAGTCCATATTACTGTGTTTGTTGTTCTTTTGCTTTTATGCTTCATTAATGGGTTTTAGAATCTTCCAAAAAAATAAATAAATAAAAAAGAGCAGCATATCAATGAAGCAGAAACAAGAACAAAATTTAATAGACAGCTAGGGCGTAAAGCTATCTATAACTTTATTTGGTCTTTCTTTGTCTTTAAATACTTGGTTAGGATGACAGTATTCAGGTATCACTAAGTTTTCAGTCTTGTTTTCCTCTTTTAATAGGGATGGGATAGCCTTCTTTATACAGTTCTCGGGATTGTATGGATGTGTGCTGTGAAAATGATTACGTAATATTGAACAACATAAAGCACGTCATAAGAGATAGTGTATGTACGGTGTGCTATCTGAATTTGTCATAATAGTAATCTTCAACTATTTGATACGTAACAGAGCAAAGACCCAAATGTTAAGTGAGTTACATTTACCTTAACTTCTGACAATCAGTTTCGTTGCGGCCAGCATGAAACTGATTAGCACACCCTTATAACAGGATAATCAACTTAAAAAGCATAATTTGTTAATCAAACTAATGACATTACTAATAAAACTGCGTATCTGTTAATTGTTCTTAAGAGAGCAGTTATGGGATATGAAATTTCAAATTGCTTATATAAAATAGCTTACTTCGCTCAGAAATACAGTAATTAGATAAGCAGTCAGATATGCAATCTCAACATTACATCCTCAGGTATCAAAACACGATAAGCAGATAACAAGTTTTATTAAGAAATCCCAAAACCTCCTAAGAACAATCCTAGTAATAATGTGAATAGTTTTTAAGAACTTGAATACAGTTTATTTGGTTACTTGTTTCTCTTTTTTTCAATCCTACCACCAAGGCACAGATCCCTAACAGATCAAGCAGAACAAGCTTATCAAAACAAATCAAAATGACAAGGTGATAGTCCGTCACATTTACAAAAAGAAAGTGATTAAAATTAAACAACTCGTTTCACAATAGGCGTATATGCATGTGCGTACAAATACATACATACATATATGTACATTTATGCACATACTTAAATATATAACAAAAGAAATGGAATAAAGGGAATAAGAATTTATATGCAGATACAAAAATTCATAAAGTTTTTTGCCTTTAGGATGATTGCTACTGTATTAGTGAAAAAACTAAAACTTCCAACATTTAGATGAAACACTTGTATTGTTTTAATTCATTTCAGAACACACTTTTTATACTCCATATTACCAAAGGGCTTTGGCTCAGTTGGTATCCACGTCCGAAAAACTCATGGGCGCACTGGAGAGATTTTGTGGATAAAAGGTCAAGGGTTCGAATCTCAGCTCGTGCGCCTCACGGAGCTATTCCTTGTGGGGTGGACAAATACAATGGCGGGTGCCTTTTGGGTCAGGGTGTTCCCGCTAATTCACACCTTTTTGTGGATACTCCATATTGGTTTGTAAGCAAAACTATCAAAAAATTTAAGCTAAATGACATCAAATTCCAGTCATTTCAGGCCTTGACTTCCATGGTCAAACAAACCCAATTTGTAACAAACCATAAAAAGTTCTCTATGAATATCGAAAACCACATCGAACTTAATACATTATAACAACTACTACGAACTAAAATATTTTGGAATTAAGGGGTAAAAATCGCATCATTTTGCATATAAAAGTCAGTTCAATGACTTCAAAAGTCAAACCACATCAACTCAACAACCCGTATCATATTTTACCCAATCCACTTATCTATTACAAAGATCATCATTTATATAAAAAATCAAACAAATTATTCCATACAAGCTAAACACTTTTCAAATAATCACACCCACAACATAAAAACACAAAAAGATTCAAACTTTAAGTGTACCTTGTTCTTGAGTGTACGATTTGATGGAGTTGAATTGAGGGAAAGATTTAACTGAGGAAATGAAGAAGACCATGATAGTGAAACTGGTTTTTGAGATGGGG
>LBNU01030963.1:65767-83558 GCA_014162995.1 Artemisia annua | reverse complement strand
GTGGCTTCTTTAGAAAAGGTATATGACAACCTTCCATTTAGAAATACCAAAGGATGAAAGTTAATATTAAAGTTGTGATTGCCTTGGTATTACACAGCTTACCTTACAACGGAAGACCGAAGGATAAGTTTATTTAATTACGCTTTTGTGAAATACCTTGGTGATTCAAGTATTCCTTATCTCTGATATAATATTAATTAAAAAGAACGAAATATTTTATGTATTTTATATTATTAAAGATGAAAAAAATATATGATATATAAGGGATATATACGATGAGTAGACGATTCAACAATCTGAAGCTACAGATAACTATGATCCACACAGCACAGCTCCTGGCAGTAAGTCTGTGAAAGTTCGCACCAAATGGAATCCGCAAAAGAATCGACATTCACCTAACGGACGTGGTCTGGCAGTATTCCTAGCACCAGGAAATTAGATAGATCATACCACAGTTCGCTGTGTCTTAGTGGAACTATGAATGGGACTGTTTTATAGTATCGACATAACAATGCATGTATTTGGGACGGCATTGGGATATGAACACCGAGGCTGGGTGCGAGTTTTTTAGTTTGCCAACTGGTAACTGCTTGCATTATCGATTGTGGGGGACGTAAACTAGGGGTATGAGGGTTTTGAGATCTTGCGGGTGATGGTAGTTGCTATGACTCATGTGTGGTGAGCTTGTGTAGCAGGAGAGCCTGGTCGCTCATGTTCGGCCTGATGGTTGCCGGTTTGCTCGTCGCGGCAAGATAGGACAGAGGAGATGGGGACTGTGTGCCGCTCGTTGAACGGGGTGTTTACCTATCGGCCGAAAGAGTGTGCGGAAGATATTGGTGCTCGGATTGGTCTGAATTAGGACCCTGGGGCCACGGCATGGTTCTTCGGTCTCATCCAGTCTTTTATTTCGTAGGTGGGGTTTTATATTTCTGGCTTTCTGGTTTTGGGATTTACTCGGTTTATAATAATATCCTATGAAGGAATCCGTGATTGGTTTCTCCCAATTACCCAACTGGACCCCACGTTGTCCTTTTCACCCCTATCCCGGACTTTTGTTTTTATTGGTGTCATTTCAACTCTTCTCACCAGACCCATACATTTTGCATTGTGCATCCCCACCCCGCCCACCCTTTTGTAAATCTTCCCATTTTTTTTTCACACCTTAGGGACCATTATATGTAAATTTGGATTTTTGCGGGTAAACATTGTAAATTATCCAAAAGTTTATTCAAAGAATGTTCCAAATTTGGATTTTATGAATAGTACAGGGTATTATTATGATAAAATCCAAGTTTTGAAATTACCCATGGGACTATTTTTGCCATTTTTTGAACCTTGAGGGACCTTTTCTGTCCAATTGGAATGAAACTTTTATCCAGGGACTAGAAATGAATAAGTTGTCCATGGAATAATATTGACTTTTCTTTCCATTTTGAACAACATCAACGGACTATTTTGCCAAAAAGTGGAAACTTCAGGGGCCTGATTTTGTCAATTTTTCAAACTTGAGGGACCAAATAGGTTGTCATTTTGTGATTTTTAACCTTTAAAGGATTTCTTTTGACAACTTGTGAATTAAAAGGCCTTTGATGATATTTTTCATGTTTTGAAATACCAGGGACTAGATTTTGCCATTTTGTGAAAGTTTAGGGACTGAAACTGTCAAAATTGTGCAAACTTGCTATTTTCTCATTTTTTCAATCCTTTTGGTATCTGAAACCATAAACACATGTTTTTGTGATATTTTATATATTTAGGGTATTTTTGTGTGTTTTCAGATGTTTTGGCAGTCTAAATGTGATAAAAATGACATGAGTATTTGCCATCATCACCTAACTATTGATTATTGATTGAATGGTGTGTTATTAATTGTATTGAATGGGTGATTATCGATGTTAGGCTTACGAAAACTGGCAGACTTCCGGTTGGTAACATGCTTGAACGTCTTAAGAAACATGAACCAAGGTGTACTAAGGTTATTTTGATTGTATTTAATGCATGAGTGAATTCTAGTGATCCCATGTTAGGAGCTTCTTAGCCGACTTGACATAGGAGTGAAGTAGGATCTCATAGAGTTAGGGGAAGTCCGTACACACCCCTACGAATGATATTAAGGAATACAATCCGTCATCCACGCAATTAATACACACTAATCAATCGGTAAAAGATAGTTAGGGAGTAAGGAAATCTAAGTAAACACACTTCTCTCCATATTAGTTTTCACAACCATTTACTTTTTCTTGTTATTTTATTTTATTTGCATTAGTAGTAATTTGGGTTAGTTGACTAGCAACTAATTCCGCCCACTCCTTTAAACCCGAGATTTTTACTTGCTTTCGTTAAAATATAAAAATACAAAAAGAATCTTCCCTCACCCCTAGACCTATTAGAGTAGTTTTTCAATCCTAACGACACTATTCCCGCAGAGAACAATCAATCCCCCGGTACTTGCCACTACACTATACTACATCGGTCAGGTACACTGCTTGGTGGGGATTGCAAGCTTCTCAAGATCCCTTGAGAAGTAAAACCCTAGTGCGTGGTCGCAATCCCGCGCATCAGAGTTTTTATCCACCGACCTCCCAGCTACTTATAAGGGTCTCATAGAGAAGACGTACACTTGGATCGAAGCCAAGGAGTTATCCACTAATGGAGCTCCTATTGAAAGCCGGGAACATGGTAGTAAAACCTCGAAGCAGCTTTTGTGGGAAGGATCGAAGAAAAATAAGAACCAAAGTAGGTTCACTCCTTACCACAAAAGTCCAAATCATGGCCTACTAGGAAGCCTGTCCAAATCGCCAAGAGAAATATTGGCGACCGAGAGGGCCGCTAAGGCTTTTGAGCCCCCTCCTCGCATGACGAGCAAAGGTAGAAGTAGGGACATGACTAAGTACTGCTATTTCCATGAAGACTTCGGCCACGAAACAAACAGTTGTAGAGAGTTAAAGAAGCAGATAGAAGAGGCGGTGAAAACGGGGCAACTATCGCATCTAGTGAAAGGCATAAAGAAGGGTAAGGAAAAAATATCCAACACACAGCTGGGGAAGGACACTACCCCTCAAGAAGCTCCCATCCTCATGGTCCGGCAAGGAGAACCTAATCTAAAGAGGAAGGCTAACGAAAGGGAGCTACATGAAGTAGGAGAAGTAACATTCCCTTCCGAGGTCGGAAGATACCCTTTGAACGATCCGGTAGTCATCAAAGTTATAATTTCCAACCTAGAGGTCAACAAAGTCTATATGGACTGTGGAAGCTCCTGTGAAGTAATATATGAACACTATTTCATGAAGCTGCAGCCATCGATCAGGTCAAAACAGGTAGAACCTAGAATGCCTTTGGTGGGTTTCTCGGGTGAACGCTTGTGGCCTCTCGGAGAAGTGCCTTTAGAAGTAACATTCGGTCAAGGAAACTTCACGAGGACTGAAACCCTTAACTTTGTTATTGTAAGGTCGAAATCCCTTACAATTTGTTGATCGGAAGAACAGCCATGCAAAAGATGGGAATGGTAGTCTCCATTGTGCACTCCGCAGTCAAGTTACAAACAGAACACGGTATTGGAACTATACTCTCAAGTCACAACGAAGGAGTTATGCAAAGTTCAAAAAGGGATATCGAAGAAGGTCCTTGCTCGTCCACAAAAGAGGTCGAATGCTACGAAGGATCAAAGGAATGTGTAATAATAAACGAATCCCATCCGGAACACAAGGTAATAGTAGGAAAACAACTCCCTACCACCTTCAAAAAAAGGCTAGGGAAGTTGCTGAAGGCTTACAAAGATGTGTTCGCTTGGTCATACTCGGACATGACCGGGATTCCGAGAACGCTCATGTTCGATGAGAAGCCTTTCAACACGGAGCATAGGCTCCGTGAGTCTGGAAACGTCAAACCATCTAAACAACCACGCTGAAGTCTGACTCCTGAGAAGTACTCAGCCATTAGCAATGAAATAAGCGAGCTAGTGAAAGCTGGGATGCTTAGGGAAGTAAAAAATCCATCCTGGGTCGCTAACCCCATAATAATCCAACGAAGAGACCGGGGATGGCACATATGCGTAGATTTCACAGACATCAACAAAGCCTGTGCTAAGCACGTTTGGCTTCCGACAGAGACAGATGAAGGATCCATGTCTTCCTCGGATTATCGACCGAAATGCTTCCTCAGCACTGATAAAGGGTATCATCAGATACAAATGGCGGAAGACGACGAAGAAAAGACAGCCTTTCACGTAGGGAAGGCCACATACTGTTATAGAAGGCTACCTGTTAGTTTAAAAAATGCCGAAGCTACATATCGGCAGTTGATAGAAAAAGCCTTCGATAAACAAATGGGAAGGAATCTGGAAGTCTATGTTGGCTTCATGGCGATCAAAAGTAAGACGGAGGAAGACCTACTCTCTGACATCGAAGAGACGTTTGCTCAGTTAAGGAGAATCAACATGAAGCTGAATCCAAGAATGTGTACCTTCGGCATCGAGAAAACTCAACCCAAGGAAAAACAAACCACAAACCGAAGGACTTGGAACAATCCTCCAGGGGTAACAGTTAAACAGGCTCAGAATGGATCAGAAGGCGCCCACAGTTTGGAAGTTAGCTAGAAGCGTTAATTAAGTTCCTTTCAAAGGGAGCACACGGACCTTCATCATTCTTTAAGAATTATATCGTGGGTACCTGTAAAACAACCTTCCGATGGAGTAAGGAGGCTGAAGCAGCTTTTCAAAGATGGAAGGAGTGCATGGAAATACTGCCAACTTTCACAGTCCTAGATCGTAGTGAAGTATTGTTCCTACACCTCGCGACACCCTCCGATGGAATCGGTGCAACACTATTAGCAAAAAGAAGAGGGATATACATTCCTATTTTCTTTTCTAACAGGACCCTGCAAGAAATCGAGAAAACCTACACAGGGACAGAAAGATTAATTCTGGCTCTGGTGAATGTTGCGAGGTGTCTTCGAAAGTATTTCCAGGAGCACCCTATACGAGTACTCACGGATAAGCCAATAAGACGGATACTCTCTCATCCCAATAGGTCATGGAGAATAGTCAAATGGGCACCTGAATTAGAAGAGCATAGTATCGAGTACCAGAAAGAAGACCTTACCGATGGTCAAATGCCAACAAGTGTGCTCTCGACGCCAAATCAAATTAGCGCGTATACTAAGAAAGAGCTACATCGAACCAAAAGGACGAATAAAATACTCTCCGGCGGTCCTAAGGCGGACGGGACAACTGCGGATCAATCTTTCACAAAAAGCCTTCGACCGGGTGAAGATAGGGAGGCTCCCAATCTTTTTGTTCCAGATGAATCGGAACCTCCCGCACGTCGAAACATGAAGGCATCTGGTAAGTCCAGCATTGACGGAGCCTAGCCCTCCAACCGAATAAAACCCAACAAACAAAGTTTTCCTTTCATATCCGTCCAACGAAGAAAAGAAGCTTCCTCCACTCAGAAGAGCGGCTTCAAAAGACTCAAAGCAGTGGTAACTCTCGTAAGTCTTACATGCAAGACTTACAATTTTAAACAGGTCTTTTGTTTTCTATTTATGTATTAAATTCTTCTCTTTTGGGAAAGAAACATTAATGGTAGGCGTCTTAGTGTTCATTTCTTCAAATGATATAATCCTCCCTACCCACTTAATGATATTACATGTTTCCCTCGAATCTCTTCTTTTATTTGACAACAAACATTTGCCCAGCCAAGTAATTACAAGTTTTAATGTTCGAAGGATGGTACGAGATACTCATGTCTTGTATAACATTAAGCATCCAATATAATTCACATTAACTTTCCTAAAAAGTCTTAGGGTATTTTAAGCCCTTCGTACTTAAAGGACGAAGACAGAGCGGGTCGCAACCCTCCGCCAGCAATTAAATTATACGATTGCTATAAAACCTTGGTTCAGAATACTCACAATAAGGCTCTCTATTTTAAGCCTTAGGAGGTATATTAACGTTTACTAATAAACGACAAAGAGATAAACATATAAACAAGGATGGGAATACACCCACCTATTGCATTTAAATACTACTAAACGCAACATATAAGTTAGCTGCTCAAAAGATGATAGATATTGGTCATGTTTGGCAACAAGCGTTTAGGAGCGACAAGCGGTAAGCGGTAAGCATTTAAATGAAAAGCTTGTTTGACAACTCCTCCAAGAACGTTAGAAACGCACCCAACCGCTCCAAATTGTAAGGCTTCATGAAGAAGCGTTCCGCTTACCGCTCCAAGAGCTACTCTTACTGCTTACTGCTTACTGCTACTGCTACTGCTACTGCTTACTGCTACTTGTCGCCAAACATACCCATTGTCTAATGTAACATAAACATAGATTCTTTAAGGCATAGGTCGTAGCCTATGCAGAATAAGTTAACATTGTCTTGAGGGTATATGCCACCCTTAGGGCCAAATTACTGCAAACACTGTAGCCTTCACTTACCTGGAGACTTAGGGCTTTCTTGTTGAACTTGGGATGCCTCGGGACTGGCTTTGCTGGGGGAGGATGCCTTCTCCAAATCAGTCTGGGGAGAAGGGGGCTGCATGGCAGAACCTTTGTTGCTTGGAGATTGGGGCTTCTCAGAGGCTACCTTCGGAGATGAGGGCTTCTCAGGGGTTGTCTTCATGGATGAAGGTTTCACAAGGGTATCCTTCTTTCTCACAGCTGATGGCTTCACCCTACGAGGTTTCTTGGAAAGGAGTGTTTCAACGGAAGCCATCGGATCCTTGGTTTCTTCGACAAGGAAGGGGTACTCTGCAGTTGCGAGGATGTTGCTAGCTTGATCATACTCTGCCTCATGAGTGGATCGGTAATAAAGTACCTTCGACAATTCCACAGGCTTCCCAGTTGCAGCAACCTCCTCAAATGTAGTACATTTCCCGTGATAGATGGCGGCATTGATAATATCACCTACCACTTTCCCTACCTCGTCACTGTGATATAACTCCATGGCTATATAAGGAATGACTTTCGAGACCACAGCAGCCCTGTCTTTCCTGAGCGCCTTATACTTACGCTTGAAGCCATCCAGGTCTTCGCGTAACTTTGTCTCTTGTTCAACCATCTTCGACCTCTCTTCCTCGAAACCCTCACATTTGGCCTCTAACTCAGCAATCTCCTCTTTGTACCCTACAACCTTTGCCTCCTCCTTTCGCAACTTCTTGCATTCTGATTGAGCTTTCTCCAACTCTTTTTCTAGGTCTGTGATGTCAGCACAAAGATCTTGAACAAAGGGATTCTTCTCGAGATCCCTCAAAGCTTCCTCACACTTGGTTTGAATCTCTGCAAACTCCTGGTCCTTCTACTTTTCCCTAGCCAGAATGGCATCCATTTTTTCCCTATCAGTTGCAAGGGTCCGCACCACTCCCCTTGTACGAGCGTTTAGATGGTTGTCCAGCACAGCCTGCCTTGTATAGCTCTTATCGTGCAAATCACACAACTCCTCAATGGGCATACTAGTTAAAGTACCCCTCCAGCTAGTAGGAGTGATATGCTCAACAAGACGATGGCAGGCCGGAGCATTAGGAAGCTCTTTCGTATTGGGAAGGTCTGCACAGTATAGCATGAAGATGCATAAATGTGTTACTGCTAAACTTATGGAATATGTGCTTACCATGGATGTCTTCATTCTCCTGCAACACTTCAACAGCCTTTTGGGTGGTAAGCTGACCCTTCTGCCTAGTATTCCTGGTAGGAGGGGTTGGTAGCATCAACTTTCTCTTTGGAGTAGCCTTCACTGCTTTGGCACTTGTCCCTTTCCTGCTTCGCACCCTATTAGCGATGCCAGATGACGAACCAATGATGGTTACCTGATCATCCTCGGAGGGAGGGTCATTGGATTCAGCAACATCCACCAACTGAGAAGTCTCCTCTACATTTACTAGCTTCGATGATTTCGAAGGCTTAGTAGGCTGGACTAAAGCTATGGGCTCAATCATTTGTACATCCCCCTCCTGGTTATTGACTGACACGGAGGGCGAGCCAACACCGTAGCTAACTTCGTTGGGATCCTTCGGAAGGAAGCTCGCCTCTTTGGCACCACCAGCAATAACAAAGTTTCGGAACGACATTTCTGCAAAAAGAAAGAAAAAAGATAAATATCATCAGATAAGTCATTTAAATTTATTCAAATACGAGTGTACATACTTTGTCCATCACATTCTATTTCAGACTTCAATGGAGAGCCCTCCCAGTGGTCAACAATGTCAGCCATGTATAGAATGGGCTCGGGGAATGTTTGAACATTCACTGGATGGCGGACAAGACGCTGGTACAACGGATTCCTCCGAACAGTAAAAGGCAACTCATCATTGAAGTGTTTTTTGTCAAACCTGTTTGCTTCATCCACTAAAGCAGGGTACTCCAGAGGTATTATTGTATCTTGAATGTAAAAGAAACTCCCTTTCCAGTCCGTAATATTTGAAAAAGGTTTTAATAGTATAGTTGGAACATCAGGATCACCCCTTTTTGCTAAAGTCAACCAATTCCCACCTGAGTATAAGTTCATAAAACCCCTGAGCACTGTTAGTGTAGGCTCATATCCGTAGGCTTCACACATTACAATGAACGTTGTGAGCTTGGCCAGGCCAAACGGGTTGAACCTAGAGATGTGTACTTGGTAATATTGCATAAACTCTAGAATCAAAGGGTGGATTGGTATCCTAAAGTTTGACAGCTTAAACGCATGGGTATAAAGACCTACATATCCATTAGGAGCATCAAATATTGCCTGGTGTTTGGTGGGTAACATGATTTTATACTTCGAGGGAATGGGGTATTCATCAAGAAAGTCGTGTAATTCCTTTTTAGTTAAGGTACATTTTTGTTCTTTAATTATAAACTTGGAATTTTTTGACATATTGACTAACGAAGAATACTGCTACGAGAAAATATAGTTGGGTGAAGAAGAGATTTACCTTTTTTCTTGCAAGGGTTATTAGCAGCGTGATGTTGTGTGTGGATTTTGATCGGCACACAGTGATAGAGCATAAATTTTGGTCGCATGTGTAAAAATGATTTAGGGTTAGGGGTAACAATTATTTATACCGCTTCCCACTTTTGATCATCACCATACACGTGTCCGGTCTATCTATTCGGACTCAAAGTGTTTTTAAAATTCGAATGGACGTTTTGTACTTACCGAGGATCACGCTACTGTAGCCTTAATACAATTAGTTGTGCAGGTTTGGACGCATTTAATGCACATTTAAGCACCTTTTTTATCCTTATAATGTTATACGATTCAAAAAACAAAAAAGGAGGGTGTAAGTCTTTGATAGAGTCGAAAGCCATATATCCTAGTATGTATATTTAACTTTCGACTGTGGGGCTTGATGATGTACCCTCCGATCAGGTCGAAGGACCCCCTTCGAGTATGATCGCAACCTACATAATCGAAGGCTCCGGCTAGCCTCCTAAAACTTTCTTTGGCGTAAAACTAATCAACATTGATCTAGTTACAAGTTGGGAACTCGCCAATCGAAGGACTAAGCCCTTCGGGGTATCCTGCGATAAGTCTTTAGGACGAAGCATGTGCCAAGACAGAATATCGCTAAGACCAAGTCTTACCCACGTCCTCTCTTTCTCTTTAGCTCCCCCGCTAAACTAGGAGGAGTGGGACATTAAGCCCTAGTGGTCACCACACGTCATGGGACGCCCCCATGATCTCCGAAATTTGTGCAAACACTCTCCAAGGTTATTTCTTCCCTATAAATAGCCTTGGACGAGTTGGGAATCTGGTATGCAATCTATCCTACTTTACTTTACTACACTTTTCACCTAAATTCTCATACCAAGTACTTATTCACACGCCGGAGGTGGTTCGCAGGGTCCAACCCCTGCGCAATCACTTAACGTAGTGTTTTAGTATTTCTTATTTCAGGTTATATCCAAGCTTGGCGTAATCACAACACCCCTTATACCATTTGATCACCATCGAAGGCCTGGTCGTGCAATTTATTGTACAATCAAATATATACTAGTAATATTGGATCTTTTTAAAGTTCACTAAGAATTTCGATACATTTAACTAAGTACATTAATTCTATTTGACCTTTGCCCAAGATTTAAACCCTAATTAACCCGAACAATCTTTTTTAGGTTCGGGTCATGCTTGCTAGTTGCTACATCAAATACAAGTATTTTTTGACCCGGTTAAAAGTTACATTAAGGTGATGTTTGGTTTATGGTTTTTTGGTAGGTGGAACAGATTGATATCCAATTGTTGTTGTTTGGTAGCCATAAGTGGGCCCAAAGTAATGGAATGAGCCACTAAGGGGGTGTTTCTTTTCTTCTTAGTGGGGAAGAAAAGTGAGCCCAAACCCTTAATACTTCTTAATTAGGGAACCATTAAACCTTCACTCTCCCAAATAAGAGGCTAATTAAGAGATTCATATGGAACCTCTTAATTTGGTAAACACCCCCTAAGTCTGAATCCTTGGTAAGTTGGAGGGCTTTGATAATAGTTAACTTTTTATATGAACTTTTTTTTATGCCACATATTTTATTTGTTCATTTCCTCTTTATTTTTTTTTTCTTTTTTGTGGTTAAGCATTTCATAATTAAAAAATTAACATTAAATGAACTAATATATTCCATAATTATACACACTTATTTGTTTTAAACATGGAATGTGATGTTAAACATGACATGTTTATTGTTCATTAATAGTTGATTTTTTATTTATGGAATGCTTAACTATAACCCGTTAAGTTGTTGTTAGCTTAAATATCAATTTTAATTACTCTCTCTTTTCTATTAATTTCATCAAATTCAAATCCAAATTTTAATCCCGAAAACAAATCTAACCATCAAATTCAAATCCAAATATAAATCTTAAACCATCAACCATCTGCATACAAAGTTACAAACGGACCCTAACTCTTAGACTGAAACCCAAACCCAAACCCAAATTATCCTCTTACCAAACATTATCACACGTTAACACACGGACACAAGAAAACACATAGAAAAGATTCAGAAAGACAAAGGAAAGTGTAAAGACCAAAAAAGATTCCATAATAACACAAGTCAAACATCAAATATAAACTCCCCTCTTCACCCATCATCATTCACATCTCCACAATCATCACATCCTTCACACAAAAAACCAACAAAAAAAATGGCGGGAATAATAGAACTGCTAATATCAGACATGACCATGTCATTCATGTGGGTATGGTCAAGTGTGCTAATAAAAATATTTGTTCATGATGTTCTAGGATATCATCATTATGATCTACATGCTGAAATCATTAGATATTCATTGTCCATTATGAATATGTTTTTGTTTGCTTATCTTGCTAAAGTGACTAAAGGTGGTGCTTATAATCCACTCACTGTTTTGTCTTCTGCTATTTCTGGGAGTTTTGGAAAGTTCTTGTTTACTATTGGCTCAAGAATCCCTCTTCAGGTTAGTTGGACTCTTTTTTTTTTTTTTTTTTTTTTTTTTTTTTTTTTTTTTTTTTTTTTTGGGTTATGCTTTAGGAGCCTGTAAATTGGAAGTTAATTCTGATCAGATTTATTGTTTGATTTAGGATGAAGTGTTGTTGTTATATCGTCTATCATAGTAACTTTGTAGTGAATTGAGAAGGGTGTCTAGGATTTTGTTTTGAAAGTAGATTATGTGATTTGAATACATAATAAGAGGGTGTTTCGGCATTTTAAGTTCTTGGTTATTGCTTATATCAGAAGAAATAACCTCTTTAGAAGTTCTTAGATTGCTAAGTGTTAACTGGTTCGACGAAATAAGCACTTTTAAATAAGCGTACGTGGAGGCTCTTATCTGAAAGAGCTTATAAGCCATAAACATATGCCAAATATTGGCAATGCCAAACACCCCCAAAGTAGTTTTGAATAAGTTACTACGATTACTGAAAACCGAATATTTCAGTTATAAAAATCGGATAATTAAAATCAGAGTGCTCTATCCAAACGCTCATAGCTGATTATCAATTATAGAACCTACTTTGATGCGCATTCCCCCAAATGCCAAATGCTTCCAAAGAATATGAATAGTCATTAGTGTATGAATACGATTTCGTATTCCACCTTCTTATCTAGTACCCAGTTATACCAATTTTCGTTATGTTGTTATTTTGTTTAGCTGATCTAGTTCAGGGACCACTGTAATTGCTAAATTTGAAAGATGGTGTCCTAAGAGTAAAGTTAGTATTAGTGTCATAACTCATAACCATAGAACTCATGATGCTGCGAGTTATTTTACCACTAGTTTATAATAGGGTGTTCTGCATTTACCTGGTGAGTGAATTTGAATGTTTTTGCCCCATGCCTTAGTTTTTCAGGCTTTATACCTTTTCATATTCGGCGTGTCAATCTCATGTTTCTAGCAAACTTCACAAACTTCTTCCACTAATGCATCAAAGGCAATATCTTTGCCATGCATATTCATCCTTAGCTTTCTTATAAAGCTCATCCAGTTTGTAGGATCTTAGTCTTTCTGTGATTGGGTCAGGGCTTCTGTTTGGTCACAGTACTAAATGTCAGGGCTTATCACTATGACTTATATAAAACCTGGCTAATTTTTGTATCAGTACATCTTTGAGATTATAAGATCTATGCAACCTTCACGACGAATTTTTAGACCATAAGGGTGATTTCAACCATACTAATTTTCACTTTAGTGTATCCAATCATCCATAATATACCCTCTCTTCTGAAGTGTCATTCTCATAAAAAGAATATGCCCTGCATCTAGATGCTTATGCCTATAACGATGCGTTCTCTAGCATATACCACAAGTAATGTAGCAAATTTTCTCTCTCGTGGTGGTTTTCTTTTTGATAACTATATTGGTTTGGAGATCTCTCTCCCTGCTAGTGTATCTCTATCTTGCGGATGTATCCACACATATTTTAGTTTTCTTCACATGTAGATGAATGGAGCGACCCGTAATAGGCGTGACTATGAATTTGTTTTCCAGTTCATTTTTTATATGATTTTGGTTTGATGTTTAAGTTAAAGCAGTTGAAGGACGAAATTGGGTTGAATGTCTGTTTTACGTTTAGAAAGTTGTGTTATGTGTGCATGTAAGATAACTTAAAGGATCTTTTAAACGGAACATTTTAAGGAGGGTCTTAACCGTGTGTGGAAATATATGTCTTGGGTTCAGTTATTTAGAAGAAACAGTTGCACTGGTAGTATAGCGTCGACAGTTGTTTTTTACTTTTGCTTGTTTATTCTTATAGTCAGGTTTATCAAACACTTGAACGTTAGAATTGTAACAGCAGAGGCACGTTCAAACCAACATTTTCTGCACCCCATCTTCTTACGGCCGGTTATCTAATCATTGTCGTTATTTCTTTGTGAATGTAGGTGTTTGGATCAATAATGGGGGTACGGCTAATCCTTCTTACATTTCCAGGAATAGGTCGCGGGCCACGATTGACAGTTAGTCTCCATCAAGGTGCATTGACAGAAGGGTTATTGACATTCACAATTGTGCTTATTTCACATGCGCTTTCTACAAAAATACCTGGAAGTTTTTTCAGGAAGACTTGGATTAGTAGTGTTTCAAAGCTAGCTCTTCATATACTCGGATCAGATTTAACTGGTGGCTGTATGAACCCCGCTTCTGTAAGTAATCCTGTGATTGATACTCGAGTCTTATTTTCACTTTCAATTGTATTTCAGTTTATACTTCCATGGAAAACACAGCTTTTATTTTTATGCAAATTGGTACCGCCACATAAATCTGGAAAGTTTTAGGATGTTTCTTAGTAAATGCAAGTATTTAGTTTTCTTTTCTTTTTGACAGAACTTTTACTTTCAAGTATTAGTTACATGTGTACGCTGAATCAGATTACTAGATTCTTTCATTGTATTAACTGGAGATGGAAGTTTTGGTGGGCCAATGCGCTGAGTAGTTGGTGAAAATGGATTGGGGATTAAAATCAAACATGTTTATCTAATTATGGGTCAAAATTGGCTGGATTGGATTTGGTTGACCTGTAGACACTTTTGCATCTTTATAAAAATAATTAGACAAATTTTTGTATATAAATATTTTAATAGGTTGTAGGGATTAAAAATTGATTTTGCGATTGAGCGGTATTTTCTATTTTCTTTTTGCTAAGTTTTAGGTATTTGACCCATTTCACCCACTTGAGATAAAGATAACCAAAAATAATCCACTCCTAAGTGTACGGGTCAAAATTGCCACCTTTGGTCTTTAAGATTTATTTCAATTTGTATATGTAAGGCTAAATAGATATTTTTTTTATTTGTTTTGAAAGATGGTTATTCAAAGCATCTAACATTTAAACATGGTTTCAGGTAATGGGGTGGGCTTATGCTCGTGGTGATCATATAACCGAGGAGCATTTACTTGTTTATTGGCTTGCACCTGTGATTGGAACTCTATTGGCAGCATGGACATTTAGGTATCTTGTACGTCCCTCAAAACAAGAGAAGGAGAAGAAGACTGACTAAACATGGTGATATTTGAAACCGATTCTTTCGGGTGGCCACATGGAGTTGACTCTTGGTCAAAGTCAATTGTATTTTCTAAGTGCTTAGTCACCCAAATTTGTAAAGATAAAAATGAGCATGGGCTCCAAAATTAAATACGGAACATTTGGTGAATCTATTCGGAAGCAGCATTTGCAGGTTAATCCTATCTGAAAGACCACTTCATGTGCAAAAGAATTTTATATTTGTCCTTAATGCCAAGGTGACAAATTGGATTTCCTTTTGAATCCTCATATTTTAGGGATGTTTGGCTAAGCTTATATAATGGGCTTATAAGCTTATTAGCTTATATGGGTTAAATAAGCATAAATTAAGTGTTTGACTAAGCTTACATGAGTGGATTTATGAGCTTATATAAGGGGGTTATAATAAGCCTAAACTTTGTGGCTAATTTGAGGAGGGGTAGGCTGACTTTATACCCTCATTTAATAATTGCACTCATTTATGTTCATATACTTTTGTCATTTTACCTTTATGAGCTCGTGATATATAAAATATAATCCGCTTATATAAATAAAAATAAGCCCAATTCATAAGCTTAGCCAAACACCCACTAAATCTATCCACTCTGATTATATTTGATCTCCTTCAGAAACCTCATATTGTAGGCTAGTTTATCTTACACTTTTGATATCCTTCAGAAAACAGAACTATAATACTAAAGGTGATATATATATGTATCACTTCATATTAACTTTTAAAAAGTGTGTCTTACATGTTTACACTTAGGGGCGGACTCAGAACTTATAGTAACCTGGTGCAAATAATAAAAATATAGAAGAATTACGAAGTTACCAAGTTCATTTTAGAAAAAAAATCACGATTTTTGAGAAAATTTACACTATGTGAATAAAATCCATGGGGTTCCCGTGAACCACCGGGAACCTCCCTAGGTCCACCACTGTTTACACTTCATAGGTGTACTTACAAAAACTTTAAAGTTTACAATACCATTAACAAGACTTCATTGAAATTAAGATAGGCAACGGTGGTTATAATTCATTGCATTATCTTTAGCATCTAGACCTTAGCCACACACCGGCGTAAGAATAAAAACGGGTTATTTAATTATTTAATACTTATTGAAATTTTGATTGAAGCATATTTGAGTAGCATGAAGTTAATTTAAATTCCCCTCATTTCGTCTGTTCAGTTTCACCATCAAACCGTACTTGAGTTGGACAAACACTGAAGCATTTTGGGTTCTTGGATAACCTTCCACCACTTCAATATCGTAATTGTATATCATTGTAGCCGCTACTATCTTCATCTGAATCAGTGAGAATTCCTTACCTATGCAACTTCTTCGCCCTGCATGGAATGCGGTAAACTTATAAGACGGTACATAATTGATCCCTCCTTTGTCCGAGATCCATCTCTCTGGCTTAAACTCCAAACAATCATCACCCCATATCGTTTCCATATGTCCCATTGCATATGGATGTAGTATAATTTTGCTGTTTTTACGAACTTGGTGACCACTTGGCAGTGTGTCTGTTTGGAGTGAAATTTTCTGGTTTGCTGGAAGTGGACTGAATAACCTTAATGTTTCATATAATGCACCTTGAAGATAAACCAGCTTTTCCAAATCTTCTGATCCAAAACTTTTCCATTTCTGACCCTCTTTCATCCCAAATTTTTCATGAATCTCCTCGCGGATCTTGCCTTCCGCTAAAGGATTTTTGGCAAGGAGATAAAAGAAACTAGTAAGGGCTGAGCTTGTGGTATCTCTTCCAGCTACCATAAGACTAAATAAGGTGTCTTTGATAAATTTGTCATGGTCACCGAAGCTACCAGTTTGGTCCTTGTATTCCTTCATAAATCCTCTTAGTAAGCAAAGGTCTCCCACTTGTTCTTTTTCTACGTTATCGGTCGTTGTAGCTTCCTTCTCTCTATTAGCTTTTATGAACTTGTACAAAAGCTTGTCACTTAGCTTGCTAGCCTCACTTAGATATTTCTCATTTCCAATGTGAAGCCGATTTAGCAACTTCCAAAAGAATTTTGGGAGAAAATATCTATTGAAGAGAGCCTCTTCAGACTTGGTGAATGCATTTTCAAATGCATTGTATGGAAAATCTATTGACAGTGTTTCAGGATCATAAGCTAAAAGTAAACTGATAATGCTGTCGAAAGTGAGCCTCTGGAAGATTTCTTGCAAATCCATCTTGGATCCTTGCTTTGACTTGAAATCAAGAACCGGCATAAGCTTTTTCTCCATGTTGTTCCACATGGTTTTCTCCACTACTTTCAAGAAACCGACATTCTTGAAAAGTGAGATGGTAGTTTTACGGTGCAACTCCCATAACGTAGAGTCACAATTGAAAATACCATCTCCAAGAACATCAAAAATTTCTCTAGAGTGTGGACCTTTTGGGTAATTATGAAAGTTGGTGCTTGATATATAGCGAAAGTTGGCTGGATCACTGGTGATGAGCATGTCTGTATTGGAAAACCAAGGGCCTTTGAACATGAATGTACCTCCATTGTGTCTTAAGATATCTGTGACGTATTCATTAGCAGAACCGAAGTTCCATAACAAGCTAGGGGTCATACCTAATACAGGCCAATTTTTGGGCATTGAGGAGCTCCAGTTTTTATGTTTGTAACAAATGTAAAGGAAGGTTAAAATGATTGGGGAATAGATTAGATATGGGTATAGCATGAAAGCCATGATGGTAGTAGGTATGTATGTTTGTATTTGGCTATGTGTTATTTATAGACAACTTTTTGCAATCATACTTCATGTGCCCCACAATTATTGTACAAATACAAAAAGAAGATTTAAGATCAAAAGGACAAAACTTCCAAGAGACTAATCTCCGCCCTCCATCTTTATTTGATCTAATGGATTAGATTAATCACAACAATTTAAAAACCCCACTTTTATCATTTTTTTTTTCAAATATTAATATCTTTTAAACCGTTAATCGTTAAGGGAAAAAAATATACCGTTACGACAAGCATTTAATTATCTTTCTATAAATAGGTACTTTGATATACTTTCGACAAAAAAAAATTCATTTTTTTCACGTTTTTTTTCGTCACCGAAAAAATCACATGTGATATTATATCACATGTGATATTACACTAATATCACATGTGATATTACATACATATCACATGTGATATTACATATCACATGTGATATTACACTAATATCACATGTGATATTACATATCACATGTGATATTACATATCACATGTGATTTTTTCTGTAACGAAAAAAAACGTGAAAAAAACGAATTTTTTCTTGTCACATGTGATATGTAATATCACATGTGGTATATAATATCACATGTGATATGTA
>LBNU01030963.1:48398-64048 GCA_014162995.1 Artemisia annua | reverse complement strand
TTCAACTCTTGAGTGTGGTGAATTACATTGCCCGTTTGCGGATGAACCTGTTTCGTAAGGCATTCAAGATTGCACTCCAACATCTCGTTATCCTTATGAAGCTTGAACATAAGGTCCTTGTAGTATTGTGATGGCAACTCATCATCAAGGAAACCATATACTTCACATTTTTTTTCCTTGTTCTAACCAAATGGTAAAAAATAAAATGAATAGAAGATAGAAAATAATTCTTCATAAAACATTAAATTACAATGTTACTTACACGGGTTGGACAAGATTTGAATCTTCTTCCTGGATTTTCAGGAGTCCAAGCTACTTGTTCATAGATTGGATACTTACATTCACAATGTGTCATACGTGCAATTTCTTCCTTGGTATACCTCCTTCGATAATATCGAGTTGTAGAAGAAGACGATGCCATGGTACCACGTCGATGGAAAGATTTATTGAGTTGGATAATTGTGGGTGAATTATAATGAATTGATAAAATAGATTTTAGGGTTTATGTGATTAAATTAATTTGGGGAAGAAGATTATGGAGGAAGGAGGGTGGGGTGTACCCACTTATGTGTCAATAAAAAAAAAGAAATTATAACCGGGTGACATGGCATCCAACCCGCTACAAGCTGGAAAGTTCTCATTAGTGGACAAAATAGTCGGGTTTGATCCACAAACAAGGAAAAAATTATGTACGATACTCAGAACAGCTATTTGTGACAAGTATGATGCTTTTTTATGGATTTAGGCCTTGTATTTATAACATATTTTAGCTCGTTATACACCGGAGTGTGTCAATAAAAAAAATATGAGTGCCTCAATTACCTACCAAAACAAAAATACAAGTTTTAGCAAAAGTGCAAACCATACTGCACCACCAATATAATTCTATCTTTACATTGTAAAAGTATTTTTATTGGTTGAAGATTGAAGTGGACAAATGTCCCAAAATAGTATATTGCACAATAAATATATATATGAGACGGCGAGAGTGAGTATACTAATTAATGTCACCCGCTAACTTGTTTTTACGGTAAATACATAAGCTAACCCAAAAACTGATCATTATGGGCTTATGAGCTTATGATATATAAGCCATAAGCTGTTTGGCACCACACTTGAAATCCGACCCCCGAGTTAAACCATCCAAACGGGCAGGCCCCGGGACCCGAACCACTAGGAGAGATCCGCGAAGGGAAACCCCTAGAACTCACGGCTTCGCATTAAGAGGACAAAATAATACAGGGTAGTTAGGAGGCTGATTTACCTAGTTGCTACTCGTTGCAGTTATATAACTAATCATAACAATAAGTTCTTGCTTGAATTTAAACAAACTTATATAGATTCTGAGCTGTTCCCATGCAGAATACAAGAACACGTCATGGTATTAGCCGATGTAGATTAAGTATGAAGTTGACATGCATCCAGATGAAGACTTTTTGCCATACAAAACTGTACCATGGAACAGTTAAAAACATATGATCTTTAATCTTTATACCTTCAAACAAAGAAACATATGGAAACTTGAGCATTGGAGCAGTAAGCCAGTAATTAACATGATCTTTATTCTCGGGCTCAGAGCTACAAAAATGGCATAATAAAAAAATCGACATCAAGGTGATGCTTTTACCAGGTTGATAAGACTATAAGAGAAGAAAGCTAAGGCGATTCAAAGCCCCCTCCAATGAAAACATCTCAAATGTTTTCGAGGATCCATGAAATCCACCGCAAGGTGATCCGTAATTAAAACATTGGATGATTGCCCATAAATCAATCACCATAGTTTTTACAGATTTAATCCGTACTTATATATAACAATGAAACAGCTATTTTTATTAAGTTTAGAGACTCGATCAGGCCCAAACGAATGTCCTTATGATTTTCTTTCAAGAGCATGAGTAATTTATAAATAATATTTTTTGTATAAAAAGGCATTCTAATCAAGCATATACTTCAATCTTGTAAAAAGTGGTCTTATTGTAGAAAGCATACTAGAAAACAGCTGAAATACCATATACAAGATAAATTGATGTTGGCTAATGGATAATTTCTTGTTTTTGTTATTTAAAGTGTAAAATATAACTAAGAGTGGAAGGTGTGGGCTAGTTGTTGCTCGCCTGCCAGCGTGGCTGGCTACTCGTTTCTCGCCACCACACCCCAAAGCTTCCTCGTGCCTCGCCGAAATCACCCTCCTCGTCTGCACGGCGAGGGTGGGGAGTGTACTATTGTCAGATTTTTTGTTTTCTTTTTTTGTTTTCTTTTCTTTTCGTTGTTTGTTTATTTATTTTTTTTTAAAAATAGATTGTGATTGTTTAATTTGTGAATGTATACACTTGTATAAAAAATGTAAGTTTTTATAGAACTTGTAATGTTTTATAACGACTTGTAACATTTTGTAAAGTAGGAAATGAAAATACGTTAAACATCTAAACGAGACTACATTAAACATGGTTATTTATACGACCGTTTTTAAATTTGATATTTAAATATATCCCGCCCGTCTTTTGAATTTGAAATTTAAACGTATCCCGCCCGTCTTTTGAATTTGAAATTTAAATGTATCCCGCCCGTAACTTGAAATTTGAATTTCAAGTTCAAAATTTAAGTTTATCCCGCTTCTTTTTACGTTTGAATTTCAAATTTTAAATTTCTAAACACCCATATATAAAACATACTATAACATATTGTAACACCCCCATTTTTATAGACCGCAGCGGATATTAGGTCTGGGGTATTACTTCATGAAAACAAAGACAAGATATAGAAAACGACTCGAATAGAGACGTTTTTGAAAAGGTGTTATCATTCATTTATTCATCAGAGTTTTTATAGTAAAAGATATACTTTTACCAAAAGAGAGGTCCCTAAGATACGTTTTAAGGCAAAAACCAATGAATGATAACTTATTATGGACGTCCTCATGTCCAGTTCTTCTCCATGCCAGGGTTCCTAAAGTGCTCATATACCTAGGATAACATGCTTAAAGAGTCAACACGAAGGTTGAGTGAGAGTCATAGGTTTAAGTAGATAGTGAGTGAAAACAAGTTCCACAGAGTTCTGCAGAAACCCTATGTGTGGAAAAGTTTTAGAGATAGCGGGTCTATTGCACTAAGCTCATGAACCACACGTTAACCGTCCGGGTCATTGGGTCTGCAGACCAACCATGAGGGGACGGGAAGGATAACTTTGCAAAAGTTAATCCTTCAGAGAGGGTTCAAATATAGTACTTATTGGTGCCCAAGATACAGGCAAACCAACGGGAGTTGTCAAACTCCAATAGATCTATCAACTATGTTCGTGTTCACTTGTGTAAAATATCACAAGTGATTAGATTCATGAATTTGGTTATGTAATGATGGCAGATAGTTTACTCGTGCAACAACCAAAGAAAAAGACTTACATTCAGTTTAAAGCATGTATCCCCCTCACAGGGTTTGTAAAGCATTTAGAGTTAAAAGTAAAAGGTGTGAGGCTACGAAACTCACCTGGGCCTAAGGTAAGTAGGGTAGGGGTTTAGACAGCTCACTCACGTATCCTGGGGTAGTGTAGGTGTATGTGTGTGTATGTCAAGCCTTAGTTTAGGTTTTTAAATTATCACTCTTAGGTTTTCTAGATTTAGATATAACATAACACCGTTCGGGCCATCGTAATCCAGAAGTATAACTCCTCACATGAAGCTCCCTACTATTGTATTATGTTATCAACATAATACCGTTCGGGCCATCATAATTCAGAAGTATATAACTTCTCACACGAAGTTCCCTATTATTGAGTTATGTTGTTATTATGTTTACTTATAACATAACACCGTTCGGGCCATCATAATTCAGAGGTCATGCAATAATCATTTGAGGAGACAGGGCACTTTAAATCGTAAACCCAACAAACTCGTCAAAACGAAATATCCACATGATACCCCTCATATGAAGCTCCCTAGTATTGTGTTATGCTTCTAACTTAAAATAGGTTTTTATATTTATATGAAAATAGTCCGTTTATACCCTTCAATTTTGCATATTTACACTTTCTACCCTATACTTATAAACTTATAACAATTAAGCCTATAACTTTCTAACTTTTGCACAATTAGTCCCTATACTTATATATTTTAGAGAAATGACAGAAATGGTCCTTAAACTACACTAACTTTTAATATTTACCCTTTATACCCTTAACTTAACAATATTTGCTAAACTAGTCCTTTTAAGTTTATAACTTATTTTACTTTCTGTCCTAGGGTTTTAGAACTTTGAAAAAAGGGTCCTTATACTTATAACTTCTAAGAAATATCAAAAATAGTCCCCGGACTTCATATTTTCAGAAAGTTACCATATATACCCTTATGCATGAAAACTATTGCAAAACTAGTCCTTTTATCAAATAAATTATATTTTTATGAAACAAAAGAGTTTCCTAGCTTATTTTTAGCTAATATATACTTAACTAAGTCTCCTAAATCAGATTATAGCACATAATAAGGCAATTTAGCATATAAACATGTATTTGCCTAAAACTAGGGTTTTAAAATGAAAACTTGTAAAAGAAAATGATCAAGGCTCTAGCTTAGGTTCCTATGGGGTCTAAGGCATATTATAACTATCCTAGGTCAGTACTAAGGCTAATAGGATCAAATATTAAGCTTACTTGGTCGTGGGAGGTCCTAACGTGATTTCTAGGGTTTCTCGGCTAGGTTTTGACTTCCACAAAGGTTCTAGGCTATACCACTCGACTTCTAAGGCTACTAAGGGACTTATACTACAGAATATATGAGGTAAAGAAGAGAGGAGGTGTGATTTGAAATGAAAGGGTGGTACGAGGTATTTATAGGGCTCGTTAGCCCTTATGGCTAAGTAAACTTGGAGTGGTGGCCAATTTAACGTGGGGAGGTGGTAAAGGACAGGTGGGGGTGACTAAGGATAGCTAGGGAGTAGGTAGGGGCTGGAGAGGCGGAGGTATGGTGTTTGTGGTGGTAAATGGCTTAAAATAGCAAGTAGCTTACAAGGTGCATAAGCTACTTGTAAGCTACTAGGGAGGTGCTAGGGTGGTTTCTTAGGATGACAAGGAGCTGCATAAGCTTCCTTGTAGTTTTCTAGGGGTAGTGGTGTTTGGTTGGTAGCTTAGTTTTAGGTTTTAGGTTAAGTTATGTTTAGTTATAACCTAGTTTTGCTTAATGAAAGATTAGGGTCTAGCTTAGGGTTTAGTGCCTAGATTAGGGTCCTATGAGTGTTTAGTGGCTAATATTAAGTCTTAGGAGGCTTATACTAAGTGGTGGTAGCTTATGGGAAGGTTTAAGCTAGTTTCCGGGAAGTTATGACCTAGTTAGGGTTTTGTGCTTAGAGGACTTGTACCTAAGTTCTAGGGAGTTGTACTAGGGTCTAGTGAGTCTAAGATATCCTATAGTTGCTAATGTAACTCATACCTAAGCCTTGAAAACTTTCAAGCTAGTTCAGGTAAGCAATTAGGGTTTTAAAGATAACCGTAAACACATAGGTGCAATTAGGGTTTCCTGTTAAGTATAGTGTACTAGAGTGATAGTTTACTTAGTGAAAATGTGTTTGTAACCTATACTTGACATACCGGGATGTTTACATCAAGTAAACATAGTGGTGGTTGGCATAGGTGGATACGTGAGTTTGTCTAGAGGTTAGTTAGGTCATAGAGATATTATAAAGCAAAAATTTCACTCGGGAAATAGCTATAGGCATTTCTAACCTAGATAATGCTTAGTGAGGGCCTAAGTTAAGTTATTAAGGCTTAGCTAACCTATGGGAAGCTAGTAGGGAAGTTAGTAGGGAAATTAGTGGGTTGTTACAGTCTCCCATCCTAACAGAAAATCTCGTCCTGAGATTTTAACTAGGGTTAGTGTGCAAGCGTGAGAATAGATACCTAAGGCAAAGGCTTAGATTCTAAGTCTGTGACTACACTCGGATCTTCTTGATCATTCCTATTCCTCAACATATAAGCTCTTCCCTGGGCACCATCAATATTTTTTATTTTGACATCTATTTGCATAGTGACCTTTTTCTCCGCAAGCATGACAAATGACCGTTTCTACTGGCGGATAACCCCTAGTGGCTGGTCCTTTGTGCCTGCAATCCTTTGCCTGATGGCCCACCTTGTTACATGTAGTACATTTGATGAAACAAGGCCCTGTGTGGTGCAAAGCACATCTCTCACACAGAGGGGCTTTCCTAGCATAACCACTTCCTCATTTGGAGTGGCGGCATAAGCTCTAGAAGCTTCTTGCCTTGGGTTTGGTTGAGGATTGGGGTTGGTATTGTTGAAAGCTCTCCTATCGTGGAACTTTCGTTTATTATCGTTGGGCGCTGGCACAGTGTTGTGCTTTGTTACTTGGTCTATTAACCTCAAAGTGATGTTAATGGCTTCCTCTAAAGTTTGTGGTTTAGAGGCAGTAACATTCCCTTCGATACTCCGGGGCAAACCTCCGATGAAAACTTCTATTGTCTTTTCAACATACGGCTCCATTGTAGGACACAAAGTTGCCAACTCTTGAAATCTCCTAATATAAGTTTTGACATCGTTCCCCTTCACAGTCAAGTTATAAAATTCATCCTCCATTTTCTTGACTTTTGTTCTAGGGCAATATTTCCTAATCATAAGCTTTTTGAAATCAGTCCAGGTTAACTTGTATGCCTCCTCAATACCTATTGGCTAAGCATACGAGTTCCACCAGGACAAAGCTTCTTCGGTAAGAGTACCGGTAGCAAACTTAACTCTACAATCCTCAGTATAGTTATTACGGGAGAATACTGATTCACTCATCTCAAACCAGTGAATCAGTCCTATGGACCCTTCTGTCCCCTTGAAATTAAGGGCTGACAGCTCATAAATTCCTTGTATTTACTCTTCTTCACCATAGGAATTTTGGGGTTTCTAGCCATGTTAGCATCCCTAGCTTCTAGTGCCGTAGTTACACTGTCAGCAACTAGTTGCCGGATGGCTTCCTGAGTTATGGTGAGAGTAGTGGGAGTAGTGGCTCTCGTACGTGCCATTCTATAGACGTTCGTAACAATAAGATGGGATAGAAATAATGTCATATCCATTTAGATATTCTTACAAGTTCTAACTAATAGAATCTTGCGTATAGACGGAGGATACAAGTTCTAACTCTTAGAACATTGTCTAATACCGGAGAAAAGGATAGGTAGGGAATCCTAAAACTAAAAGGGCGGATTTCCTAATAAGATTTACTATATTCCTCAAAAGTTTGTTTCCCCCATCTAAAGGCATAGTGATACTAAAGGATCCTAATCATTATAAGTTTTAGTGTTCCTAGGTAAGTTTACTTGTTTTAAAATTTCTAATAACCTCGAGTTTTAAGCCTGGGTTATAAAACTTATGGTAGGTTTAGGATATTCCAATGGTGTAATATTCCTAGAAATTCCTAAATCCTTCAAGATATAGTATGAGGAAAATCTTAATATGGGATAAGCAACTTATGAGACTAGGTATAGGCAAACTATATCCTCAAAATGACTTATATGGTGAAAACTTAACTAGTCTTCCTATCCTGTAACTAGACTAGGTACTTGATAAAGCTCAAATTATACATATTTCTATATGCGTTATCTGTGCTTTTATGTATTATAAATTAATGATTTATATGAACTTTCAATACTTAATAGACTATATTTGATATTGTAGGGTATCGTGGAAGAAAATGTGAAGAAATGAAGCTTAAACGAAGAAACAAACTTAAGTTAAAGGTTCCCGACACCTGTCCACTATTTTGGCCATATCTAGAGCATACGGACACCGTTTTCCTCCCGTTCGCGGCCACGGAAAGCTAAGAGAATTATCTACAACTTTCATGTTTGTGCCAAGAGCTGGAAATGAACACAAGTACGCCGGTTTTGCCAGTTAGTGCGGCGCACTTCCTAGTACGGAGCACAATAAATAAAGTGCGGAGCACTTCAACTCTGATCAGCTATGCATTAAATTGAGTTCCAAACCGATCATATACCTTCCTACTTGGTCCCCAAGTGTTCCTAAAGCCTATATATACCACAAGAACGACAGGAAATCATCTAGCCATCACATATACAACTTAGAGGGAGAAGAGAACTAGGTGAGGGTCTTAGGATCCAATGATCCAAACACTCCTTGTATTCGTATTACTTACATAAACGATTTGGTACATTTCTTTGCTAATAATAATGATAATCTTTGTGAGTTTTATATGTTTGTGATGTTGGTTATTGGTTGGTTATGATATGATATTTAGATGATATTAGTATTACTTGTGAATATGATTGCTTATGAATTCGATATTACTTTTGCTTGGATCTTGTTTATCCTTTGATTGATTATTGCAACTATCATAGGTCGAAAGGGTTAGCTGTTATGAGTATATTTTGGAACATCTGTCTATAATGGTCCAATATCATGCTTGTAGAAATTGTGTGATAAATTGATAAACAAACCAAGTGGAATGATGTTTAAGACCTTTCCTTATGTAGAAATGCCGGGTTAGGAGGAATTCATATGTATGCATATTCGATATAAATCATTCTTAATGCGCTCGTGATGATATAGTCTATAGGTCGAAAGGATTCTATATCATTATTGGTAGATATGTTTGTTACGATTAGTACACCAATAATTGTAACTTGCATGATTTTGTTTATATAAAGTATTGCTTTATCTTTATCTATCATGTTATGTGATCATGTTTTGCTTTGCTATACACACGTTTAGGCTATTTGATATGTGACAATCATTTGGCTTTGTTCTTGATAAACTCTCTGTTAATTGCTACAAATCCCGTGGAACGACCTGGACTTACCTTAGGCTATATTACATACGAAAGGGTACACTGCCCGTGTTGTGTTGTTAGTCATTCGTTTGGTAAAATCTAGTATTATAAATTTAAAGCTTTCGACACGTATCAGAGTTTTTGGCCCCGCTTCCGGGGATTTGTTTTTGTTGTTTGCAGATTGTTTGCTAGTCTTGTGCATCATTCGTGTGTTTTAAAATCTCTTAAAATCGGTCTTCTGTTACTGTAAGTACGCCGCACTTCTCTTGAAGTGCGCCGCACTTCCCCTGTTCTCGTTTTTAATCTTGTAGATAAATCGTGAAAAAGTACGCCGGTTCTAACACAAAGGTCGATGCACTTCTGTCCTGTGATCAAAAGGTACTTTTAGCTGATTAATTTCAGTGGTAACAAAAACCCCAAAACTGCTAAACTCAGGTATGTAATCATTTGGAATCATGTTTTATTTGATTGTACGCCTCGTAAATTTGTGAATAATTAGTTTGTCATTCAAATGAAAAAACCAAAAAGATTTTCATATTTGCTTTATTTTGCATTTCTGCCATGTTTGTGTTAATATAATAAGTCATGCTTTTATTTGTTTGTTTGTTAGTTATTTATTTGTTAATTTTTCCTTGCATTGCATCTCTAAAAAAATATTAAATAAAATAAAATAAAACAAAATAAAAAATTAAAAATTTGCAGTAAGGACGCCGCACTTCTGTTGGAGTGCGCCGTTCTTTGCACCTGCGTACATAAAAAGTTTTGATAAAAATAAATCAGATGCATTTATTTTATTTTTATGTTTTGTGAATACTTGTTATGTGTTTTTATTTGTTTTTTCTTCTCAGCTTGCATGTTTGTTCATGTGTATATTCATAATAATAATAACACTTATAATGAAAAAAATGTTTCTAGTTTGTTTGTGATATTTCTTTTGCATTATGTTAAAGTTTGTTTTGATTAATCTTCTGTGTTTGCATTGTCTGTTTGGTTTCTTTTGTCAGCTTTCTGCATTCGTATATAATAAAAAAAACAAAAAAAAAATAAATTCTCATACTGATGTACGACGCACATTCTCTTGTGTGCGCCGCACTTTTGGTCCTGAGAGATAAAAATATTTTTTGAATATATCATTATTGTTTTCTTTTATGTTTTTTTTTTCTGTTTTATGTTTGCATGTAGTTTGCATCTGTCATTTGCTTGTTTGTGTGTGCTTGTTTGTATATAATATCGTTAGTAGATAAAATTAAAAAATTATAAAAACTAAAAAGAGTTTCTAGTTCCCTTTTATTTTTAGTTTTTCTTTTTGTGTTCGTGTATGCATGTCTGTGTTTGTGTTTTATGTTATAAACTAATTAAGTCTGAAATAATAATAATAATAATAATAATAATAATAATAATAATAATAATAATAATAATAATAATAATAATAATAATAATAATAATAATAATAATAATAATAATAATATATGTTCTGCAAAATAAAACCGCCGCACTTTATCTTGTGTACGGCGTACTTTCGGTCTGCTAAAAATTATCTACTATAATAATTAATTTTAATAAATAAAAGAAAATTAACATTGCAGTTCAATGAGTACGATGCGCACCGTACTTTGCATTGAATTGTTTAAAAAAAATAAAAAAAGAAAAAAGAATCAAAAATGTGTTTTACGAACTTTGTGGGTGTGTTTGCTGTAAACCCTCACGAGACTATAACTCGTCCACTCGGGACACCGAGGGGTTTAAAGGCTTGTTGCATATGCTAAATGCAATCGTGGTGCCTACGAAAGTGTGCTTTAGTATTTTACGTTTCTTGTAGTTTTGTTTATTTTGCAGATTAAATAAAAGTGGAGGTTGGTAGGATGGTATCTTATACTTGGGGAGTTGATGTATATGGATCGGTATACTATATATGGTTGAAGTTCACATGCTTATGTTGGCGTTCTGCTCAACATTCATTTTTTCAGAATTCAACCAAGCACTTAAGAACCCCGTGAAGTTTCGTTTCTCTTATATTTATTTTTTCCACTTATCCTACTTTTAAGTTTATCTTTCTAATTATGCATATGCTCAACTTAAGTGTGGGAGGAAAAATGATTTTGAAAATGAGACTCATTCTTATATCGATTAAATTTTGGTTTGCCCTTTTAGCTTATCTATTTTTAATTTTGTCACTTAGGTTAATATATTAGAATAAAACTTCGTAAATAACTAAAGTTTTTGAAATCAGAGATGTGTCCCGATTGATAGAGCAGATCCGACTCGGGATTGATGACATTGCTTGCACATTTTATACCTATTACCACTAAAATGTGAGGATTTTGAGCCTATATCGGCATATGTCTTTTATGCTTGATTTCTTTGTTTATGAGTGTGCCGGTGATTTATTCGATTCTAGAACTTGTGCTTGAAATCATTACGAGACCACAGTGAGATCACATTCGTGTGATATAGGTATTTATAAATGATAAAGAGGCAACTTAGGATTTAACCCAAATGGCCATTCCATTTTACATATTATTTATTCTTTTAGCTAATTACATTGATTAGCTAACTACCCAAATAAAACCCGTGGTAGCACTCACTTTTAATGCTAGATACCCCTAGTTTAACCTACTGAGCCATTCCTTTCATTTCTTACATACAATAAAAAAAATACAAAAATATATGACTTTTAGCCTATCCTTACCTTTTGTCAAAAGTCTATTTGGTTGGTTGCTAGTTGCTTGGTATGTTCGGATGATTTTTGATTAATAGTTTGTTCATGCTTGTTGTAAGTGTTGTGCCATTTTTAACGAATACGAAGAGTGCACGCTTCATGTTCGTATTTTTTGTGGTGTATGCTTATCCTAAGTGTGGGGGAATTGTTGATTGTGTGAATGTGGAGAGTGTGATTAAAAGAAAATGATGAAAAAAAAGAGTAAAAAAAAGAGAAAGAAAAAAAAGAGTGATGAAGTACGAATAAGAGTTGGCGTGTTGTTTGTTTGCCAACTAGAGCGATTGTAGAGGTTGAGATGTTCGATAACCTCATGGGTTGTGGTATGACGTAACTAGCAACATAGGTTTCTTTGACTTTTCGACACTTTCATTTTTCTTTTAAAACCAATTTCAGTATATATTTCCCATGCCTAATCCATACCCTTATTAACCCTTAGCCTAAGTTATAACCCGAATAAAAGTCCTCTTTTGATATTTATACCTGGTGCTTACGCCACGTCGGTGTAGTTTGGTTTCTTGTACAAGCTTATGGTAATTTAATGAATCATGTCTGAGCAATTGAGTGTGATTTCCTTATATTTCCCATCATATAAATAATGAGTGTGAGTGAATTATACTTTTCTTATTCGTGAGGTGCTTAGTCATGTTATAATAGCTCGAGAATCATTAGACATCTTTGTTCTCACATATTAAGAAAATCCAAAAATATTTTTAATTCTATTTTTGTTTTGTAAAGATTATTTTTATATTTGCTTGAGGACAAGCAGACTCTTAAGTGTGGGGGTGCTTGCGCTTCTTGCGACTTTCTTATAAAAACCAAAAATATTTTTCGATAATTTCATAGTATTTTTAAAAAAATTTCTTTTGTTTTGTCATTTAGGAACTTCTTTTTAAATTTTCTTTTCTAAGATTTGCTTGAGGGCAAGCAAAGGTTTAAGTGTGGGGGCATTTGATAACGCTCAAATAATATATATTTCTATATGCGTTATCTGTGCTTTTATGTATTATATATTAATGATTTATATGAACTTTTGATACTTAATAGACTATATTTGATATTGTAGGGTGTCGTGGAAGAAGTGGAAGAAAACGTGAAGAAATGAAGCTTAAACGAAGAAACAAACTTAAGTTAAAGGTTCCCGACACCTGTCACTGTTTTGGCCATATCTGGAGCATACGGACTCCGTTTTACCTCCCGTTTGCGGCCACGGAAAGGTAAAAGAATTATCTACAACTTTCATGTTTGTGCCAAGAGCTGGAAATGAACATAAGTACGCCGGTTTTGCCAATTAGTGTGGCGCATTTCCTAGTACGGAGCACAACAAATAAAGTGCGGAGCACTTCGACTCTGATCAGCTATAATACATTAAATTGAGTTCCAAACCGATCATATACCTTCCTACTTAGTCCTCAAGTGTTCCTAAAGCCTATATAAACCACAAGAACGATAGAAAATCATCTAGCCATCACATATACAACTTAGAGGGAGAAGAGAACTAGGTGAGGGTCTTAGGATCCAATGATCCAAACACTCCTTGTATTCGTATTACTTACATAAACGATTTGGTACATTTCTTTACTAATAATAATGATAATCTTTGTGAGTTTTATATGTTTGTGATGTTGGTTATTGGTTGGTTATGATATGATATTTAGATGATATTAGTATTACTTGTAAATATGAATGCTTATGAATTCGATATTACTTTTGCTTGGATCTTGTTTATCCTTTGATTGATTATTGCAACTGTCATAGGTATGAAGGGTTAGTTGTTATGATTATATTTTGGAACATCTGTCTATAATGGTCCAATATCATGCTTGTAGAAATTGTGTGATAAATTGATAAACAAACCAAGTGGAATGATGTTTAAGACCTTTCCTTATGCAGAAATGCCGGGTTAGGAGGAATTCATATGTATGCAAATTCGATATAAATCATTCTTAATGCGCTCGTGATGATGTAGTCTATAGGTCGAAAGGATTCTGTATCATTATTGGTAGATATGTTTGTTACGATTAATACACCAATAATTGTAACTTGCATGATTTTGTTTATATAAAGTATTGCTTTATCTTTATCTATCATGTTATGTGATCATGCTTTGCTTTGCTATACACACGTTTAGGCTACTTGATATGTGACAATGATTTGGCTTTGTTCTTGATAAACTCTCTGTTAATTGCTACAAATCCTGTGGAACGACCTGGACTTACCTTAGGCTATATTACATACGAAAGGGTACACTGCCCGTGTTGTGTTGTTAGTCATTCGTTTGGTAAAATCTAGTATTATAAATTTAAAGCTTTCTACACGTATCAGTACTAAAAGCTTAAGGTTCTAAGTCGGTAGTTTACTAATCTAATCCTTTGTTATTCCTAAGTTTCCTAGACTGTATCTAAAAGACTTCTTATGTCTAATCTATGACTAATTCTAACGTCCTCAATATTAGGTAAAATTCCTAACTTAGGCTAAATTCATCTTATTGTAATGTCTTTCTTACTTATCGAGTATGTTTTTTTCTCTAGTTTGGTCTCAGCTTATAAAAACCTCGAAGATTTCTAATCTTATTTTTCTATTTCCTCAATGATTTCTTATAGATAGCCTATTCAAAGTATCATATATCTATTCTCATGTTTACCTAAGGGCATCCTAGAATTATTTCTAACCTCAAGTATGGGAATCCTAGAGTGTGTAATACGGGTTTTCTAAGAGGGGAAATTACTTCGGGAACATAGTAACCTTGACTATTAAAGTGGGGTATAAAGGGAGTAGGGGTTAAAGTAGGTACGGTAGGAATATCACCACCATATACTTGCATATAAACATTATATGCTTGCATATAGGGATCATTCAGGGAGGGTTCTAAACCTAAAGTAACTAAGGCATTCTGGGCTAATTCTTCTGGAGAATTAAAACCAGAAGATGAGTGGGTAGGGGTAGTCGGGGTATACTCATATATCCTTGAGATATATTTTCATGATGGACGAAAGATTCTGAACAATTTACTAGAGGTGATAATCATGTGCTATATTTGTAGCCTTTTAACTTAATATCCACCATCTAAACTAACATATGGTGGCAGGGTAATGAAAATGATGCTCGCTTGAAGCTTATGGTTACAGATATTTCTGTTCATATTGGAAAGCAAGAGGCAGAACTTGCACTAAGGGTCAATAGTTCGGCTTATAATGGAGATTTTTCTCAGTTAAAAAGCTTAATTCGATCCGGGGTTGATCCAAACAAAAAAGATTATGATGGAAGGTCACCGTTGGTATGTTTTATCATTAAAAATTCTTAAACAGAGTTATTGCATAAAGTTTGCTAACGAGTTACTTGAATGAACAGCATCTTGCTGCATCAAAAGGGCACGAAGATATTACACGTTTCCTTATTCAAAACGGTGCAGAAATAAACAGTTTAGATAATTTTGGTAACACGCCCTTGATGGAAGCTGTTAAGAACGGGCATGATAATATCGCTTCACTACTTGCTAAAGAAGGCGGTGTTTTAGAGATTAAAGATGCCGGTACTTTCTTGTGTTCGTATGTGGCTAGAGGAGACATAGATTTTATAAGACGGATCCTTGCATATGGTATTGATCCAAATTCCAAAGATTATGACTTCAGAACACCACTTCATGTAGCTACTTCACAAGGATTTTATGTGATTGCAAAGTTTCTAGTTGAAGCTGGAGCTAGTGTTCTATTGAAGGACAGGTAGAACTTTGTGGTTATTTTCAAAATGTTTTTTTTATCGAATCAACATATTTTAAATCGGTTATTAAAGTTTTTCAAATGTAGAGAGACAAAAATAGTAGTCTTTATATTCCTTTTGTCCACAAAGTAGAACGTATTTCACTTCACAACATTGATCTTCAAATGTGTAGATGGGGTAATACTCCGCTTGATGAAGCAAGATTATCTGGAAACAAGATACTGATTAAACTGTTGGAAGAAGCCAAATATCTCCAGCTGCCCGAATTCCCTTCAAGCTCTCAAGAACCTTCAGGTATTCATAATTCTTGTCTGCCCATACTTGTCACTCTCTTTTTCTTTTCTTTCTTTCCTTTTTTTTTTTTTTTTTTTTTTTTTTTTTTTTTTTTTTTTTTTTTTTTTTTTTTTTTTTTTTTTTTTTTCTCTTTTTTTTTTTTTTTTT
>LBNU01030963.1:9839-27122 GCA_014162995.1 Artemisia annua | reverse complement strand
ATACCAGTTATGTATAAGGAGCTCCTCAATTCCTCGCTGACCCAACAACAACAGCCAAGCATGAATCTCTTCATAATTGAAGTCATCTTTTTCAAACAAGGGTTTAGGCTCTACAGAGAAGACAAACCTTCTTATGGGACCTTTGAGCTGAAGCACCAATCTACTAACATGCATCTCTTCAAACTTACTCCTCAAAAAATAAAAGAAATCCTCATCAATTATAACATCGGTGAGCAACGTCCACTTAAACCTCCAGTTTTTCGCTAAAATGGATGTCGTCACCGCCTCTGTTAGTGGCAAACGGTTCAAAATATTGCTGCTGATAACGTTCTCCGGCATGTTGCTAATATAATCTGCCATGTCATTCATAACATTCCGTCCAAAATACATGGTGATTTATGGAAAATGAAGTTTTGGATTTCGTCTCGGATTTTTAGACAATGAGGTTTTTTCAGTTTGGATTTGGTTTTTCAATAGGTCTATGTACTTATGGTGGGCACAGGGGTTTTGTTGGGTGTGGGTTTATTGATTCCCGCGAAAACATTAATATGCGTATCAGAGAAGATACGGTAAAGTTACATAGTTAATGTGTGACTACACCGATGGTCCCTCAAGTTGTATGTGTGGTTTAGCTTGGGTTAACTAATGGTTATAATGTGATTGGACTATTATGCCCCTCATATTATGACCAAAACCTTGCGTTGACCAAGCCGAAACTGGTCAAGGGACGCAATCGGCCTAAAAAACACAAGGTTTGGATGCCAGGCGACGTTTTTAAAAAGTTAAGGTGCCATGCGATGTTTTGTGGAAAGTTCAGAGACCAACAATGTATTTTAGTCTATAAACTTATAACAATTAAGCATATAACTTTCTAACTTTTGCACAATTAGTCCATATACTTATATATTTTAGAGAAATGACAGAAATGGTCCTTAAACTACACTAACTTTCAATATTTACCCTTTATACCCTTAACTTAACAATATTTGCAAAACTAGTCCTTTTAAGTTTATAACTTATTTTACTTTCTATCCTAGGGTTTTAGAACTTTGCAAAAAGGGTCCTTATACTTATAACTTCTAAGAAATGTCAAAAATAGTCCCTGGACTTCATATTTTCAGAAAGTTACCATATATACCCTTATGCATGAAAACTATTGCAAAACTAGTCCTTTTATCAAATAAATTATATTTTTATGAAACAAAAGAGTTTCCTAGCTTATATTTAGCTAATATATACTTAACTAAGTCTCCTAAATCAGATTATAGCACATAATAAGGCAATTTAGCATATAAACATGTATTTGTCTAAAACTAGGGTTTTAAAATGAAAACTTGTAAAAGAAAATGATCAAGGCTCTAGCTTAGGTTCCTATGGGGTCTAAGGCATATGATAACTATCCTAGGTCAGTACTAAGGCTAATAGGATCAAAGATTAAGCTTACTTGGTCGTGGGAGGTCCTAACGTGATTTCTAGGGTTTCTCGGCTAGGTTTTGACTTTGACAAAGGTTCTAGGCTATACCACTCAACTTCTAAGGCTACTAAGGGACTTATACTACAGAATATATGAGGTAAAGAAGAGAGGAGGTGTGATTTGAAATGAAAGGGTGGTACAAGGTATTTATAGGGCTCGTTAGCCCTTTTGGCTAAGTAAACTTGGAGTGGTGGCCAAGTTAACGTGGGGAGGTGGTAAAGGATAGGTGGGGGTGACTAAGGATAGCTAGGGAGTAGGTAGGGGGCTGGAGAGGCGGTGGTAGGGTGTTTGTGATGGTAAATGGATTAAAATGGCAAGTAGCTTACAAGTAGGTACATAAGCTACTTGTAAGCTACAAGGGAGGTGCTAGGGTGGTTGCTTAGGATGACAAGGAGCGGCATAATCTGCCTTGTACGTTACTATGGGTAGTGGTGCTTGGTTGGTAGCTTAGTTTTAGGTTTTAGGTTAAGTTATGTTTAGCTATAACCTAGTTTTGCTTAATGAGAGATTAGGGTCTAGCTTAGGGTTTAGTGCCTAGATTAGGGTCCTATGAGTGTTTAGTGGCTAATATTAAGTCCTATGAGGCTTATACTAAGTGGTGGTAGCTTATGGGAAAGTTTTAGGAAGGTTTAAGCTAGTTTCCGGGAAGTTATGACCTAGTTAGGGTTTTGTGCTTAGAGGACTTGTACCTAAGTTCTAGGGAGTTTACTAGGGTCTAGTGAGTCTAAGATATCCTATAGTTTCTAATGTAACTCATACCTAAGCCTTGAACACTTTCAAGCTAGTTCAGGTAAGCAATTAGGGTTTTGAAGATAACCGTAAACACATAGGTGCAATTAGGGTTTTCTGTTAAGTATAGTGTACTAAAGTGATAGTTTACTTAGTGAAAATGTGTCTGTAACCTAGACTTGACATACGGGGATGTTTACATTAAGTAAACATAGTGGTGGTTGGCATAGGTGGATACGTGAGCTTGTCTAGAGGTTAGTTAGGTCATAGAGATATAGTAAAGCAAAAATTTCACTCGGGAAATAGCTATAGGCATTTCTAACCTAGATAATGCTTAGTGAGGGCGTAAGTTAAGTTAGTAAGGCTTAGCTAACCTATGGGAAGCTAGTAGGGAAGTTAGTGGGGAAATTACTGGGTTGTTACACATACTATTCTTCACACACTTACCATAACATACTATTCTTCACACACTTCAGTTTCTAAACCATTTTACAATGACTAATCGTTGGTCATTTAAGAAGAAAACTTGCTAGCTGACATGTGGCTTGAAGTTTCCCAAGACAGAGATCATCGCTAATGAACGCTCTTTTTGGAATCAGGTCGTAGAAAGGTTCAACAATCAGTCTGACGTTGACCATTGTAACGAAAATATGATCACGGGTAAGTGGGCAAGACTTGACAGTGAGTGTCAAAAATTCTATGATATTTACAAGCATTTGCAGCGTACTAGCCAGGACAATGATCGTCTTGAGAATGCACACAACATTTATAAAGAACGCTTTGGTCGAAGAGACTTCTAATATTTTCACGTGTGGTTCATTTTGAGAAACAACCCCATATGGAACAAAAGAAATGCTTAATGGTGTTTTATGTTTTGTATTTCCATATAGTGTTTATTTGTTTTCCGTATCATTTTTATGTTTTCCCGTATCGTGTTTATGTTTTCCCGTATCTTATTTAATGTGTTGTACTGTTGATTTAAGTTTGAATTTGAATAAAATGTTTAACGGCTAGTTTCCCCTAGAATATGCTCCAACGGCTAATTGGTTAAAGGTTACTTCTCCCTATAAATGTCTATTTATCAACAATACATTTTCTCAAACAAGTATCATTAATATTAACACACAAACACTATGGCTAACGAACCAGCTGAGGTGTAAAAGGCTATCCTTACTCGATTACGCAATGAACAAGAAAAAGAACTGAAGTTGATTAACAATTTGCTAGGTGAGATCACTCATATTATGATACAGAGGAATGATCGTGCTCTGGAGGTCGAAAGGTTGCGTGAGCTGCCTCAAGACCATCCAGCTATCAGGGTCGGTCTACAAACTCTATTAAGAAATGATGAAACAGATCTGCAACTACAGGTCGCCTTGAAAATGATTAGGGAACAAGTGTTGCAAGTGTGAGAGGAGAAGTCAGATCTCATCGACAGTTACAACTCTATATAAATTTCGTATCGTGTTGTTTTTTTTATCGTTTTTTTTACCGTATCGTTATTTTTACGTTTCTTATGTTTTTTGTTATGATGTAATGTAATTTTATTTTTAATAAAATGAATTTAGTTTATTTGAATTTGAATAAAAAAAAATTGTAAGTGGTGGGGCCCAAGTGAGTAATTTGGAGTTAGTTGTGAGTGAAGGGGGTTGTAAGGGGAGGTATATTAAGATGAAGTGGCACCCCGTGAGACCCAAATCAATAATTTTTGTTACTCACCACACCTACCACTCTAATAATTGTCCTCAATATTCTCATGATTTGATGTCTCCAATTTTGAGGAACGTTTGATTTGAAACATAAATGCTTGAAGAAAAAAAATAAGTGGGCAATCTATACACTTCACGTGAAGGGATTTTCCTTTGATTTCCTTGAAACCTAAAGTATCGATCAAAATCAGAATAAGAATCACAATCAAAATAGAGTAATAAGTTGACCAGGAAGTGAAGCCGGGGATTCTAGATGATCTTGAAATAGAATGATATCTTTACACTTACCATTTTAATATTCACTCCTCAAATTAAAATTTCAATTTTAGGGTGCACACGGTTTAAAGAAAATGAGACAACTAGAGTTTGCATCAATAAAATATCATTTGAACATTTAAAAACCATCTTGATTCGTTGAAAGTTAAAAGTATGTGCTTTTTTAGATAAAACAAAATAAAAAATGAAAATTCAAAAAAGAAAGTAAATCCACTGATTGCAATTATATTGGAGAACTATCTTAAAATCATTCGTGCATCAAATTTTGGCCTACCACAACCATGATACATCTAACCAATTTAAAAATGTGGACCTTATAACTCAACTAACAGAATAAGAACAATCCAACACAATATTCGAAACACATTTCTTGCATGGAAAGGTTGATATGAAAAATAGCATCAATAGTTGGTAATTCGGGTCGTGATAATCAAAGGTTGCCGGATAAATTCTTGAATCGTGTAAGAGTTAACTTTGCTGATACAATATTTCGACCCTATTTGGTGCCTTGGGTTACACGAAATTTGTATAGAGATAAGACAAGAATGAACACTCAAATTCTAGGCACAAGAAAGAGAGCAAAACATTGGATAATTAGTTGTGTTTGTTCTTGATATGTAAATGTTCATCCTAGAAGACCAAATTGTGTTTATATGTATATATAAACTCATGGTGGTTGTATGGAAAAGTTGTGACTCTTGGTGAAAAGTCACACCCCTTGGATGAAAAGTCATAACCATTCCTTTAATCATGTCCAATAGTTTTGTGACAGAAAAAACTGTCGCTAACTGCAACCATAACTGTCACTAACTGTAACTAGTGACACACGAATTCTGTCACTATATTTCCATTTACATTAACGACCTTTTCTATTTTCCGTATCCGAAATCAAATTAATTAGTTTATACAAGCATGCACTCCGCACCTCTGAACTCGTAATATAACTTAACTTGAAATCCATTTGGTCTCGGGTAAATCACCATTACACCAAAATAATCGATGACACTAAAATCACCAACATCAAGTTTTATCATATCTAATATACCAAGACATTATTACTCTTATATTTTTGTTTTTGTTGGAATTTAAATAGCATAACAATTATATAAATAATCATCTAGCATCAAGTACACATGCGGAAGCTAAAGATCATATTAATATTTAAATAAATTGACCGAATTATAAACAAGAATGTACCTTTTGATTCTAGCAAGAACAAGAATAAATCTTCAATTAAGATGAACCCTAATTAGGGTTTATAACGGATCAATGAATAACCCATTACCGTTTTGTTATTCGATCCAAGATAATTACTATAGTGAGTAATTACCACGTTCTTGTATACACGAATTAATAACGAATTAACATGAATGCTAGTTCAAGAAAACACAATTATTTTTGCTTAACAAAAATCAATCCAAAACCTTAAGAAGGTGTTTGGTCGATTTGTTTAACAAGGAACAAAAAGAAGAGAAAACTAGATTAGGGTTTGTGTGCACAAGAGTAAAAAACAAATAACCCTATCCTTGTTTATATACTAGAGCAAACTTGGAGTACAAGTTAGATAAGGATTGGGCTTCCCAATCCTCTCCATAACCGGCCACACCCTTAGAGGGGGTTCCGGAAGCTTCTCGACATCCAAATTTCACTTAAGTCCTTCTCTTTTCATGTTTAACGATAGTTAGCCAATTCCCGTTAACTACTAACGATTGTTAGACTTTATTTTGTGTTTAAATAATTAAATATATAACCTTTTATATATATTAATTAGTGATCATTAATTCTCATTCGTAACGTGTGCAATCCCGTGGTCTCGGGTTCGATTCTAGACATACACTTTAAATACTTAGTCCATAAAACTAACAGTTTTTATATATCGTGTCAAAACTATTCATAATTCATCTACGGAGAGAGAAAATGTTTAATTCATCGTGTCGATCATTTACTCAATTAGATGTATATCTAATAAGATATATATAATTAATCATATCAGTTAGGCATATCAATATTTTTTATGGTATTCATTACATGAACGATATTTTCAATTATATATGTAAAGATTTTTAGAGCGAGTGCATTCAAACAATGGTTTAGAACTAGAACAGGGATGTGTTGGCGTATGTGTTTACCACTAAAAATGTTGTTTACGAGGATTAACGTGGCGTAGAGAATTCATATTTGTAAATTTTGTGTTTTGCTATACTCAGAGTGCGTTCATTGATGCGACTTTAATCAATCCACTAATGGGTAAAAACTGAGGGTAAAAACTGAGTGGTTGGAGGGGGTAATATAATGATTACCCACTAATGGGTAAAAACTGAAGGTGTGCCCGGTTAGTAGTGGGGAAAGGGAAAGGGAAAGGGAATGCAAAGGAATTAGTGATGCGGGTAATCAATCCTTACCCCCAATTTACTATATAATGGTCCATTACCCATTAGTGGGTAATCATTATATTACCCCCTCCAACCAAGCACCTTTAACCAATCCATTTCCCATTCCCCNTTTAAAAAGGAAAAAATTACAAATTTTGTTCATGTGGTTTCCAATTTCCATATCCCATGCCACTCCAAAGATTAATTACGTTGGATGCCTTTGTTGTTCAAACTCTGTACCACTCTATGTCCTTTTTGCTAACTCCCATCAAATATTTCCATTAGAGGCCTTCACATGCGTTTCACATGAGGGTGTATTCGTCATTACACTGTTCCCGCCTTTCCACTTGTATTTAGCTTCCCAAGAAACCATGAAAGATGACCCAACGACGATATCATGTGATTTTCAATAAAATTTCACGTGACCTTAGATTGAGCATTATTAATGTACCGAGCATTAATTGACATGTCTAATTTGTGTGCCTAATTCTGTGTCTAGCCCGAGTATTTTTCACATGACAAATCAAAGGTATGAATGAGAACAGAGAAATAGTATAAGATTAGAGTGGATTAAGTATAAAATTAGTTTTCCAGCTTGAGTATAGGGTAAATTACACAGATAGGTAATGAACTTTGGAAATTTTCTAATGTTAAGTAACGAACTTTCAAAAATATTAATATAACCAACAAAACTTTTTATAACCGTCAAAGTTATGCAATAACTGGCACTTTTGCAACTTGTCACTGGCTAAACCGGTAACTTTTTACAAAAAGACAATTTTTTTTTTTTTGATAAAACCTGTTGACCCACATATATTAACCATTGACTTACCACATTACCAAAACCGTTTTCCCCCCAAATTCCACAAGAACCCTAATTCCCAAAAACGTTTCCCCCCAATTCCACAAGAACCCTAATTCCCAATTCCATAAATCATATTTGTCTAATCTATGTAATAACCAAAATGAGAAAACATAAACCGGACAAGAATCGTGTTATCACAGTTAATTTAAACCACGATGGCTATTTTACATCAAAACCTTTCGATTATTTGGGAGGGGATATCAAGCAAATCACAGATATTAGGTTTGAAGGTATGTCATTTGATCAACTATTTGATTTAGTTAAGCATTTAGTGCATAATACACTTAAGAGGCTGTATTATTGCAAAGTAGGCACACCATTAAGATTAGGCATCAAACAAATTAAAAATGATGATGATGTTGAGGCTTTCTTAACAGTATGTTATGAAACAAAATGGGTTGTGGATTCGTATGCTGAACATCTTGATGATGATGCCTTAGATCTTAGGGACTTTGCAGAAACCAATAATGTTGATTTAGGAAATGAATCTAGTGATGCTTATTGTTCTAGTGATGAAGAAGATTATGGTGATGTTGAGTTTTTTTACTAAAGGTGATGAGAATGTACAAATTAATGTTGTCACTACCAAGGACCCATTTCTGTTGAAGTTGTGCTCTAATAATGGTCACCATAAAGGTTTCATTGATGAACTGGTCAATGAACCTGCAATAGAAGTGATAGATGACCCAGATAATATAGATCCTAAGTATAGAGCTAAGGCAGGTATCATATATCCAAGACATGATCCTACACAACAATGGGATAAAATGGAACCTGTTTTAGGTATGAGGTTTGAGACCAATGAACAACTCAAACTTGCTTTAGCTAATTATGGGGTAGCAAATGGGTATCAACTGAGGTTTATGAGAAATGATTGGAAGCAATTACTAGTTTATTGTGGTAGGGATGTGCAATCAGGTAGATGTGTTGGAGCTCCCACTATTAAAAAAAGACAACAGGATAGGAATAAAAAGAATGGTGAGGGTAGTTCAAAAGATGGGGAGGGTTGTTCTACAGTTGTGGTGGGTTGTTCAAATGATGGGGAGGGTAGTTCTAAGTCACCTAACAAGGTCATCAAAAAGGGTAGGCTTAAAAGGAAATCTGTTAGGGGAGTTGATAAGGATAAAAATGTTTGTGGTTTTAGATTATTTGCATCTTGGATGTCAACTGAGATGTCTTTCCAAATCAACTCCCTAAAGCTTAAACACAGATGTTCTAGGAATTACAACCTAGGTAGCTTGGTAACATACAAATGGATAGCACACCATTATGCCAAGGAACTCATTGCAGATCCTTTTATTCCATTATTGAAGATGAAAGCAGACATTAGGGCAAAATATCACATAAATGTTAGCATTGGTCAATGTCAGAGAGCAAAACAGAGGGCTTTATTTGATTATGAAGGTGGGTTGAAGGAACATTATGCCAGGTTATGGGAGTATAGGAATGTTGTACTTGATACTAATCCAGGTAGCACATGTAGAGTTGATGATGAAGAGATGATGCGTGGGTTTTGCAACCTTCGCAATAGGTTTTACCTCTCAAGGGATCTTGAGAAGCTTACAACCCCCACCAGGCAGTGTACCTGACCGATGTAGTATAGTGAAGTGGCAAGTACCGGGGGATTGATCGTTCTCTCGGGGAATAGTGTCGTTAGGCTTGAAAAGCTACTCTAATTAGGTCTAAGGGTTGAGGGATGATTCTTTTTGTATTTTTATGTTTTATGAAAGCAAGTAAAAATCTCGGTTTTTGGAAGAGTGGGCGGAATTAGTTGCTAGTCAACTAACCCAAATAACTACTTTTGCAAATAAAATAAAATAACAAGAAAAAGTAAATGGTTGTGAAACTTATATGAGAGAAAAATGTGTTTACTTAGATTTCCTTACTCCCTAGCTATCTTTTACCGGTTAATTGGTTTGTTGTAATTGTGTGGATGACGGGTTGTATTCCTTTAAACCATTCGTAGGGCCGTGTACGATCTTCCCTAACTCTATAAGCTCCTACTTCACTCCTATGTCGAGCCGACTAAAAGCTCCTAACATGGGATCACTAGAATTCGCTTATGCATTAAATACAACCATATAATCGTAGTACACATCCGATTCATGTTTCTTAAGACGTTCAAGCAAGTTACCGTATAGGAGGTTAGCCAGTTTTCTTAAGCCTAACATCGACATCACCCACCCACAACAATCAATAACAAACCAACAACAAGTAATCAATAGCTAGGTTTCATTAGATCTAAGCAAACACAAGAGAAACCTAGCCTAGCATGTTAAAGTAAAGACAAGCATAAGATATAATCAAGCAACACATAGACATATTGATTGATTTGAAAGGAGACTTATATTTAATTGAACATGAATGATTCAAGGGTGAAAAACCCCTGAGAATACAGTAAACCACGACCTAGGGTTTATCCCTAAAGTTCTCCCCAAAAGTTACACACCTAATGAATGAAAATTAGAAAACTATATATAGATTTTACAACTTGACGGCGTCACGTTATAGCTTGTGACGCCGTCACCTCGCCGCCAAAACTCTTCTCGGATTGCTCAGATCCACTCTTGACGCCGTCCCTCTTTAAAACTCTCTGGGTCGTCTCTCTTTAACTTATAACGTGACGGCCTTGGTGAAATAACACGTGACGCCGTCACGTGTAAATGCTTCAAAATCTTTCTGGCCCGTCAAGTGTAAAATTATCCACCTCTTTGTCAAAGCGTGACGCCGTCAGGTACTGTTTCCAACATAATTTGAGACTTTGTCGTTTTCTTCACTTTTATGCTCCAAAAACGTCCAAAATACCTTCTTTTCCAGATTTCTTCTCCAAATTACCTAAAATGACAAAAGGAACGATTTAAGGCAATATTTGATCAAATAATTATGGATTAGGGCTTAAATGACCCCCTAAAAGTGTAACACTTTTTTCCTCATCAAGAGACCTCTTCAGGCAACAACTATTTTAGAAGGTTTTATGTATGTTTTAAAGGTGTGAGAGATGGTTGGTTTGCAGGGTGTAGAAAGGTAATAGGATTGGATGGATGTTTCCTAAAACATACATGTAAAGGTGAGTTACTTGTTGCTATCGGGAGAGATGCAAATAACCAAATATACCCAATAGCATGGGCAGTTGTAAAGGTTGAAAATCATGATAACTGGTGTTGGTTTTGGGGATTGCTATGTGAAGATTTGAAGTTGCATCAGGGGAATGGCATAACAATCATATCTGATGCTCACAAGGTAAATTTCAAGTCTTATACTTTCATGTAATTATGTAGTTATAGCTAAATTGCACCTTAAATTGTTGAATGTATTTAACAGGGTCTTCAAGATGCTGTGAGTGATTTTTTACCTAATGCTGAACACAGAAAGTGCACATGGCATGTTTTTGCAAACTTTAAGAGGAAGTTCAGTGGAGTTGAACTACAAATTGTTCTGGCAAGCTGCTTCAACCACTCTAGAGAACAAGTTCTACTCCAAAATGGATGAAATGAAGCAACTGTGTCAAGAGGCCTATGACTACTTGATCTAGAGGGATCCTAATAGTTGGAGCAGGGCATTTTTCAGTTTTGAAACCAAATGTCCAAGTTTTGAGAATGGGATTTGTGAGAGTTTCAACAGGGCAATCTTAGTTCAAAGAACAAAACCATTGATCACAATGCTTGAAGACAAAAACTTTATGTCATGCAGAGGTTGGTTTCTATGAATATAGTGGCAAGGAAGTGGGAAGATATTGTTACACCTACTGTCATAAAAAGACTTAACTTCATGATGGATTTTCAAATAAGGTATTACTTGAAAATTATAATCTTACATATTGATTAGCAGCTAACTATGTATTCATTTAAACAGGTATTGGGATGTTATACCTATTGGATTTCAAGAACTTGAAGTAAGAAATGGTAATGAAGCTTATGGAGTTAACATTCATACCAGAAAGTGCGCATGTGTAGAATGTGGCAGCTATCTGGCATACCTTGTATCCATGCAGTGGCAGCATATGCACATATAGGTAGAAATCCTGAGGAAGGAGTACATGAGTGGTATAGCCAAGAAAGGTGGTTTCAAGCTTATCAATTCTCAATAAGGCCTGTGTATGGTAGCACAATGTGGAAGAGAACAAGAGATCCACCACAATTACCACCTTTGATGAGAAGAATGCCAGGTAGGCCAAAGAAAAAGAGGGTCATAGCAACATCAGAGAATAATTCTCAAGTTTCAAGAAGGGGTAGAATAATGACTTGTACTAATTGTCAAGAAAAAGGCCACAACAAAGCTAGTTGTAAAAAGGATCCAGTTCCAAAACCACCTAAGCCCACAAGACAATCTAAGCCCACAACTAGACCTGATTATACAACATATGCTTCTGCAAGAGGTGGTGGTAGAGGATCAAGGGGGCCCAGAAGAGGTGGAAGAGGTGGCAGGGGTCAAAGAGGTGCTAGAAGAGGTCAAAGAGGTGGTGGAAGAGGTCAACAACTTAATGTGGTATGTGTTATATAAGTACTTGTCATTAAGGTCTTAATCTGTTTAGCTGGGTAAGTTCATTTATTAATTTTTCTTTAGTTTATGGATGAGAATGAAATTAGAAGGAACTTGGAGCATGAGTACATGGAGGAGTTGCTAGTTCAAGAGGAACAAAGATTAGCAGCAAAACATAATAAACAACAAGATGATTTTGATGAAGAAGCTTTGAGGTTAACTATTGAAGAAGAGGAAAGATGGAAAGCAGCAGACTTGAAAAGGGAACTAGAGAAGCAAAGAGAAGAAGAATATTGGAACATACAAAAGGGATTACACCCTTCATGCTACATTGATGATGAAACATTGAAGAAAGATTATGTTCCACCTGTTAATCCACAGTCAGATGAAGAATCATATGAACAAGAAACTTACAACAGAGATGTGGCATCTGTTAATCCATAATTTGAGACTAAGAATCATTTGCAGGACCCCAAGTTGCAGATGTGGCATCTGAAGCAAACAAGGGCAAAGCACAGGCTAATACTGCACCTAACAAGAGGGGTAGAAAGAGACAAGCTCATGATGATCCTTTGAGGATTTACCACAAAAACAGGGGTAGATCAGAGAGGATTTTTGAACACAAAATGAAAAAAACCATGCTTTGGTCCAGATGGTGAAGGGTCAACACCAGAGTCAGCATTGTCTGTTGATGAACCTTGAAAACAGTTTCCTATTTGCATTATCAAATTTGTAATATTTTGTTGTTATATGGTGGATGTATTAAACTATGCACACTAGCACAACTTTTGTTAAAGTTGAACCCAAAGACTATGTTTGTGTCCCCCACACATTACAATTTGATTAATGCAAATCTTATTTAGTTTATTTGTGTTTTTTATTACAATTTGCTTGGTAGTAGCATTGTGGTTTAAAGCATGTCTGTTATGCCAAACCATATGCATTCACTGTTTATTCAACATAGAATCTTACTATTATGCTCGTGAACCTGCAATATCTATTGACCACATGCTAACTACAAAAGGTTTCCAGCTTTTACCATCTCTCTAAAATGACCACAAACTCACTGCACAAGGTTTTACACCCACTCTATTTAAGTGTATATTCAAGGCAGCAGTTTCATGAATCATCCATAACCAAACCAACAACTGCAATAATGGCTTCCAATAAGAAGAAAGGTATTCAACACTGCTTTTCCTGTCATATTTGTGAACTATACCAGTAATCACTAACAATTTTTTTCCTTATTTTGTGCAGAAATCATAGCCATTCCAAGTGACAGCTCTGAGTCAATCTTTGGCATTTCAAGTGACTCTACTGATGCCACCTTTGATGCACATCCAGTGGCATGGGAGGATTACTTCCCAAAGGATTATAATGCAAATCAATTCTTTAAGGTTGCAAAGAGGTTGGAAAGTAGCAGTAACCTTACACCCAAACAGGAAGCAAAGAAAGATTTTGATGCAAGGATTAAGGTACTAGGACTGCCATGTAACAAAAAATGTGAAGAACATGGTGTCAAACCATTTGTTATCAAATACCCCAAGGATCCAAAAGGAAAGGGAAAAAAAAAGATGGGTTAAGGGCTGTTTCATGTACTAGGATGCTTATGGTTGCAAGCAATGTATGTATGTTTGTGGTTTAAGTGCATAACTAAAACCACCCTAGAATAAAACAATTGTAACCATAATCTCTATCAATGACAATTAACTTGCTTTAGTAACAAAGATAGGTAGATAACCATAATTTTATTGCATATAACCATGATGACAGCATACATTTGATTGTGTTTACAAGGGTGTAACTAGGACTAAATACTACCCTAAAACAACAAAACAACACAATCCTAATGACAACCATGAATGCATACTACCCTAACACTACTTTAGGCCAAGGACCAAAGCAACAACAACTGCAAAGACAACCATGAATGCATACTTCCAAACGGTGACTTTTTTCTTAGCTTTTTGCAATTCACCTTCTAGTTCTTCAATCCTCCTTTGCCTTGTTACTTCTCTTTAAACTTCACGCCTTTGGTTTGGATTAAGTTTAGTGTACATCTCAAACAGATGCATTCGGTACCAGTCACACTCCTCCTCGGGGTCATACCAATCAAATTTTTCACACTTCTTGGTGCCAGGTCTCTACGATCAAATAAATGGTTTTTACTAATTAAAATTACTACTCTTTAAAATATAACATGTGTTGTATGCTTACCCAGCGATTTTGACAGCAAACAAAATGACGAGCAGGATTGTTTGTTGTCCATGAAGTAACAACCATTGACGGCCTTCCACAATTGCAGTTATCATTGCATAAATAAGACGAGGAAGACATGATTTGTTATTGATTTTGATTTGGGATTGGTTTAGATTTGATTTGTGTTTTGAAAGGGTAATGACCGTTATGAATTATGGTTTATGAAAAAATGGTGTAANACTCTTTAAAATATAACATGTGTTGTATGCTTACCCAGCGATTTTGACAGCAAACAAAATGACGAGCAGGATTGTTTGTTGTCCATGAAGTAACAACCATTGACGGCCTTCCACAATTGCAGTTATCATTGCATAAATAAGACGAGGAAGACATGATTTGTTATTGATTTTGATTTGGGATTGGTTTAGATTTGATTTGTGTTTTGAAAGGGTAATGACCGTTATGAATTATGGTTTATGAAAAAATGGTGTAAGAAATAGGGAAATGGAGGATATAAGTGGTTATCTGAGGCCACATGTGGGACCCACAAAATTAGACGGTCATATTGCATAACATTAACGATTACAACAAGTTTTGTTGGTTATATTAATATTTTTGAAAGTTCGTTACTTAACATTAGAAAATTTTCAAAGTTCATTACCTATCTGTGTAATTTACCCTTGAGTATATGACAGTATATTTAATTTAAACCATTTATTTACCTTAGTTTGCAAATGACTTTATTATATACTTAGCTTTTCGGCATCCCTATTAAAGCAAAAGATACAACACCAGTGCCAGTTGCTGACTTACGGTATATGCAAACTACAGTACGTTTCAAAACATAAAACTAGGGCGGGTGTGAACTACCTGCAATGAATTACTGTCTATAGGCTCTAAACTGGAGGGTAAGGCTCGAGATACAATTGTTATTAAATAGCATTAGATAATGAGTTCATCAAAATTATCTTGTTCCTTTTTACACAACAATCATGCAAAAACCAACATGACCCTGTTTGATTTCTCTACAAAAACAAAGTATCATCTAGTAAACAAGTTGAGGATCCATGTCTGCAATATCAACCGATCCTGATTCAATTGGTTTCATTAGGTAAGCAGCCAACAATTCTGAAACCAAAGCAGCAATATGCGGGATTCTCTTCAAGTTCTTCACCAACGGGATGTCATCAGATTCCCCGATTGCTATTATCTTGGAGTTGATGTCAGCCATTCTGTCCAACTTTCTCTTGAACTCAGGATTCTCTACATCAAGTACAGCTGGGAATATTCTAGCTGTAGTGCGGTTTGTCTACAATAGCACAAAAATCAATAAATTTTGTTAGAATAAACTTATACTCGTAACAAAGACCCTCAAACCCTCTGAAATACACTTTAAGACTTCCAAACTGTTCGACTATTTGACACATTCAAACCCTTTGACTCGCTAGATATAGAAAATAACCCGAATAGACCCATTCATATGTAAATGGGTCAAAATTCCCATATTTACTTTGTGTATTTGTGCTTGTGTGTGTTGATAATCAAGGATATAATGTTATGTTGCTGAGACGAACCTCAATGATGACATGCATGTCAAACTCCTTTGTGTTCAACCCAATGCCTTCATAGAAAGCGGTTCTTTGAGTATCATTCAGATACATAGTGACGTACACCTGCACACCAAAACAAAAATCAACAAGATCCTTTTGGGATACAAAAATATATGTCTGAACAAAGAAGACGGTATACAGATAAGCAGAAGAAACGAGCCCAAAGCTTAGCCTTCCAGTCATTGAGGAACTGTGGCTGTGCCTTCATGAGTGCAGAGAAAAAGTCACCGTGTCTGTTCTCGTCTTGGCACCAGTTCTCAAAGTACTTGAAAATTGGGTAGCATTGGTACTCAGGGTTTGCCTTTAGGTGTCTGTATATGGTGATGTATCTCCAGTATCCAATCTTTTCAGACAAATATGTGGCGTAGAAAATGAATTTTGGCTTGAAAAAGGTGTACTTTCGTGCTTTGGTCAAGAATCCCAAGTCCAATGCCAAGTTGAAATCCGACAATCCCTTGTTCAGAAATCTGCAACAAAATTTTACTTTGTTAAGTATACATATTGAATCATTACATGCTGGCTAATCATTAGTATTTACATACCCAGCATGGCGTGCTTCATCCCTGGACATGAGAGAGAAGATCTCAGCAACCACTGGGTTTGTTTTCTGCATACCCAAAGAAAGACTTATCTGTTAGTTTTGGAACTATCGTTGAACCATTTGACACCATGATACCACAGAAGACAGAAATACAACGGACAGCAATGCCCAACAGTCCAAGAAGCAAACACAAGTAAAGAAGATACAGTCTTTAGTATTAAGAGTGTTTTGGCTTGTGTTTTAAATTCGTGTGATATTGAATAATTAAAGAAAGAAACTGACTAGTTTTAATAATTAACTAAGTGTAGGAGATTGTCATTTAGGTAGGTCTGCTGCATAAAGTCGCAACTAATGATTTTAAATAGCTTACATAAGTGTAAAACAATGGTGCACAACTAATTTTACAGTACCAGTACCTAAAATTAAAAAAAATCTGATGATTAAGGGTGTTTGGGATTGCTTGTTTTTCCTGCATCTATTTTCTGCTCATGTGCTTATATGTAAGCTGATAATCTGCTTCTCCTTATAACTCCAACCACTATTTTCCTAAATGGCTTGTATGTAAGCTGATAATCTGCTTCTCCTTATAAGCAGAAACATATGCCACCAAAAAAAGAAGAAAAAAAAAAAAAAAAAAAAAAAAACAAAACAAAACAAAAAAAACAAAAAAACAAAAAAAAAAAAAAACAAAACAACAACAACAACAACAGTCTAACACCCTCCTAGGCAGGTCATATAAGTGTTTTTTTCATTCTAAAACAAGCACACAAGCACTTAAATTAGCAAAAATCCAAAAAACCAAAAGTCTGCAGTCAATAATGGTCACAACAACTACATAATTCAAAAAAAAAAAAAAAAAAAACTACAAAAAATTACATTAGTTCAAAACTAAAAACCTAGAACAAGATATAAAAATAAAGTAAGTAAGAAAAGCATTTACCTTTAAGCCTCCTTCCAAGCTCCTTATAAAGCAAAAACCCGAAACTCAGCAGTACAAGACCTCTCCCAAAACTCAACAAAAAAGTTAAC